>WNWK01008203.1:0-86685 GCA_009830355.1 Cherax destructor | reverse complement strand
CCTGTGGGCCTACCCATGTGTCTGTGCAAATTTTTCTGCCTCACTCAGCAGCAGACCTCCTAGGATCAAGTACCCCCCAAAAGGGGTTTTCCGGTTTTGGCCCCCTCACACCCACCCCGTGTAAACCTACACCATTCGAACAATAAATGAAGTCTAGTCAACGGCCGTATCTCTTACCTACCCTACCATCTACTGCACTTAAGCAAGGGGGATAGGAGGGGGGGAGGGTGGGGAGGGGCAGGGGGGACAAAGGGGTGAGGGGAAAAGGCTAGGGCAAGGGGGGAAAAAGGCAGGGGTAAAAAAGGGAAAATGGGTGGAAGGTAAGGAGGAAATTAGTGGGGAGAGAGACAGAAGGGGACAAAAGACAGAGGGGGAAAAAAGACATCAGAGAGAGACAGACAAGAGAGAAGAAGAGAGAGAGAGAGAGAGAGAGAGAGAAAAAAGACAGAGAGAGACAGAGGACAGACAAAAGACAGACAGAGAGACAGACAAGAGAGACAGAGACAGAAGAGACAGAGAGAGAACCCGAGAGACAAAAAGAGACAGACAGACAGAGAGACAGAGACAGACAGACAGACAGAAAACAAAAAATGGCAAGGGGGAGGGGAAAGGGCTGGGTCGTGGGCCTTGTTTACAGTGTTGTTTCCTGCCTGCTGTGTGTGTGTGTGTATGTGTGTTTGGTGTAGCAGTTAAGTGCAGAAGCCCACCTTAATTTAGCAATAAAATAAGTCCCTCTAAGTCCTGGGCTATCCTAGGTTCTCCACGGATGCTGCTATATATAATACTCTATGCACTGCACTCGTGTATACCTGAATAAACTAACTCACTTCCCATGTTAGTGTATTTGTCTGACAGCGCCTGCACACTACTGTGTGTGACACCAGCCTGTGGTTCCCTTCCCTAGTTCACCTCCCTTACTATGAGTTAAGTGCTCTATATATGAGCAGGGATTATACCCTCAGCTGTCAGTATTGCAAGGCCAGATCTCTCGTGCAAACCACAAAAAGGATTTTGTACATTATGTCCAGTTCCTTTTTTATTGTACTCACTGTATTCACTGACACACCTATCCTTATCTCTTATCTCCCTGTCTTGGGTCTCCTTATTCGTCATGAACACCACTACGTACTGTGTGGAAACACCGTTAGGCCTAGTTCCCAACCACTTCCCTGTTCCCGTTGTACCCGGCACTATACACGTGGCACTATTAGCTATGTTCTTCTCTTCTGTGATCACTTATATTTCCCTTTTGCAGGGTTTAAATGATTATATGCACTTTAAGATTTGCACACACCTATTTGCTGCGCTCTATTCCCTCTGGAACCATCAGAAAAAATGCAAATTAACGGAGCTCAAACGTGTGCAACTTCTTCACCGCACGTGCGTGTGTGCGTATGTGTGTGTGTGTACTCACCTAATTGTGGTTGCAGGGGTCGAGACTCAGCTCCTGGCCCCGCCTCTTCACTGTCCGCTACTGGGTCTCTTCTCTCCCTGCTCCATGAGCTTTATCATACCACTTCTTAATTAAAGCTATGTATGGTTCCTGACTCCACTACATCATTTGCTAGACTATTCCACTTCCTGACTACTCTATGGCTAAAGAAATGCTTCTTAACATCCCTTTGACTCATCTGAGTCTTCAGCTTCCAATTGTGCCCCCTTGTTTCTGTGTTCCCTCTCTGGAACATCCTGTCACTATCTACCTTGTCGATTCCCCACAGTATTTTGTATGTCGTTATCATGTCTCCTCTAACCCTTCTGTCCTCCAGTGTTGTTAGTCCTATTTCCCTCAACCTTTCTTCGTAGGACATTCCCCTGAGCTGTGGAACTAACCTTGTCGCAAACCTTTGCACTTTCTCTAATTTCTTGACGTGCTTGACCAGGTGTGGGTTCAGGACTGGTGCTGCATACTCTAGTATGGGCCTGACGTACACGGTGTACAGTGTCTTGAATGATTCCTTGTTAAGGTAACAGAACACTAATCTTAGGTTTGCTAGTTGCCCATGTGTGTGTATGTGTGTATGTGTGTATGTGTGTGTGTGTATGTGTGTGTGTGTGTGTGTGTGTGTGTGTGTGTGTGTGTGTGTGTGTGTGTGTGTGTGTGTGTGTGTGTGTGTGTGTGTGTGTGTGTGTGTGTGTGTGTGAGTTAGTTACCATTTTGTCCAAGGTACATGTCAATTAGACACTAGGCCTGTTGTATGTGTGTGTGTAAGGAAACACTTCGAAATGTTTCCGCCCCGCCGGGAATCGAACCCGGACCCTCCGTGCATGAAGCGAGAGCTTTAGCCACCAGACCACCGGGGCTGTGTGTGTGTGTGTGTGTGTGTGTGTGTGTGTGTGTGTGTGTGTATGTGTGTGTATGTGTGTATATGTGTGTGTGTGTGTATGTGTGTGTATGTGTGTGTATGTGTGTGTGTGTATGTATGTGTATGTATGTGTATGTATGTGTATGTATGTGTATGTATGTGTATGTATGTGTATGTATGTGTATGTATGTACTCACCTAATTGTACTCACCTAATTGTGGTTGCAGGGGTCGAGACTCAGCTCCTGCCCCCGCCTCTTCGCTGTCTGCTACTGGGTCTCTGCTCTCCCTGCTCCATGAGCTTTATCATACCTTGTCTTAAAACTATGTATGGTTCCTGCCTCCACTATATCTTTCTCTAGACTATTCCACTTCCTGACTATGTGGCTGAAGAAATGCTTCCTGACATCCATTTGACTCATCTGAGTCTTCAGCTTCCAGTTGTGTCCCCTTGTTTCTGTGTTCCCTCTCTGAAACATCCTGTCACTGTCTACCTTGTCAATTCCCCGCAGTATTTTGTATGTCGTTATCATGTCTCCTCTGACCCTTCTTTTCTCCAGTGTTGTTAGTCCTATTTCCCTCAATCTTTCTTCATAAGACAGACCCCTGAGTTGTGGAACTAACCTTGTCGCAAACCTTTGCACTTTCTCTAGTTTCTTTATGTGCTTGACCAGGTGTGGGTTCCAGACTGGTGCTGCATATTCTAGTATGGGCCTGACGTACACGGTATACAGTGTCTTGAACGATTCCTTGTTAAGGTAACGGAATGCTAATCTTAGGTTTGCCAGTCGCCCATATGCTGCCGCAGTTATCTGGTTGATGTGTGCCTCCGGAGATGTGCTTGGCGTTATACTCACTCCAAGGTCTTTCTCCTTTGCCGAGGTTTGTAGCCTTTGTCCGCCTAGCTTGTACTCTGTCAGCGGTCTTCTTTGCCCTTCTCCGATCCTCATGACTTTGCATTTGGAGGGATTGAATTCGAGAAGCCAATTGCTAGACCAGATGTCGAGCTTGTCCAGGTCTGTTTGCAGCCCTGCCTGGTCCTCTTCCGATGTGATTCACCTCATTATTTTCACATCATCCGCGAATAGAGACACTTCTGAGTCTATCCCGTCCGTCATGTCATTTACATATACCAGGAATAACACTGGTCCTAGGACTGACCCATGCGGTACACCGCTCGTCACAGGCGCCCACTGTGATACCTCACCACGCACCATGACCCGTTGCTGTCTCCCTTTGAGGTATTCCCTGATCCATTCCAGTGCCCTTCCTGTTATACCTGCTTGTTCTTCCAACTTCTTTACTAATCTCATGTGAGGAACTGTGTCAAAGGCCTTCCTGCAGTCCAGGAAAATGCAATCAACCCACCCTTCTCTCTCCTGCCTTACCTCTGTTACTTTATCATAGAACTCCAGGAGGTTTGTTACACAGGATTTGCCTTCCCGGAATCCGTGCTGTCTGGTGTTTATTATCCTGTTCAGCTCGAGGTGTTCCACCATTCTTTTCCTGATGATTTTCTCCAGGACTTTGCACACTATACATGTAAGTGACACCGGTCTATAGTTTAGTGCCTCTTTTCTGTCTCCTTTTTTAAAAATGGGGACTACGTTGGCCTTCTTCCATACCTCAGGTAGCTGCCCAGTTTCAAGGGATGTGTTGAATATTATGGTAAGTGCACACTCAGTACCTCAGCTCCTTCCCGAAGAACCCACGGGAGATATTGTCCGGACCCATCGCCTTTGAGGTATCGAGGTCACTGAGTAACTGCGTATGTGTGTGTATGTGTGTGTGTGTGTATGTGTGTGTATGTGAGTGTGTATCAGTGTATGTGTGTGTGTACCAGTGCATGTGTGTTAGTTACCATTTTGTCCTAGGCACATGTCGATTAGACACTAGGCCTGTTGTATGTATGTATGTGTGTGTGTGTGTGTGTGTGTGTGTGTGTGTGTGTGTGTGTAACGAAACACTTCGGAATGTTTCGGCCCCGCCGGGAATTGAACCCGGGCCCTCCGTGCGTGAAGCAAGAGCGCTAGCCACCATGCCATCGGGGCGTGTACCAGTGCATGTGTGTACATGTGTGTACGTGTGTATGTACTCACCTACTGGGTCCCTTCTCTCCCTGCGCCATGAGCTTTATCATACCTAGTCTTAAAGCTATGTATGGTTCCTGCCTCCACTACATCACTTGCTAGACTACAGTGGTACCTCGAGTTACGATATTTTTTCGTTCGAGAATGCTGTTCAAGTGCCATTACCAAACGAATTTATCCCCATAAGGAATAATGTAAAATAGACTAGTCCTTTTACACCCCCAAAAATATACTTACAAAAGCATTTAAAAAAATAAACTTACATAAAAGGGCGATTTTGGGGACCATCGTAACTCGAGGTACCACTGTATTCCACTTCCTGACTACTCTATAGCTGAAGAAATACTTCCTAACATCCCTTCGACTCATCTGAGTCTTCAATTTCCAATTGTGACCCTTTTTTCTGTGTCCCCTCTCTGGAACATCCTGTCTCTATCCACCTTGTCTATTTCCCGCAGTATTTTGTATGTCATTATCATGTCTCCCCTAACCCTCCTGTCCTCCACTTTCTCAAATTTCTTGATGTGCTTGACCCATTTTATACTTGATTCCCCATAATTAAATCCCACTCCTCTCCCCAACACCCTAGCATTTACTTCTTTTACAACCCCATCTATAAATATATTAAACAACCATGGTGACTTCACACATCCCTGTTTAAGACCTACTTTTACCAGGAAGTAATCTCCCTCTCTCCTACACACCCTAACCTGAGCCTCATTATCCTCATAAAAACTCTTTACAGCATTCAGTAACTTACTACCTATTCCATACACTTGCAACATCTGCCACATTGCTAACCTATCCACTCTATCATATGCTTTTTCTAAATCCATAAATGCAATGAAAATTTCCCTACCTTTATCTAAATACTGTTCACATACAGTGGTATCCCGGATTTCGTACTGCTCCCAACTCGAACAATTATGAAAGTGTATTTTTGTAAGTGCCTTTGTAAGTGTATTTTTGGGGGTCTAAAAGGACTAATCTAATTTACATTATTCCTTATGGGAACAAATTCGTTCGGTAACGGCACTCGAACAGCATTCTGGAACGAATTATTGACGAAATCCGGGGGTCCACTGTATATGCTTCAATGTAAACACTTGATCTACACATCCCCTACCCACTCTAAAGCCTCCTTGCTCATCTGCAATCCTACTCTCTGTCTTACCTTTAATTCTTTCAATAATAATCCTACCGTACACTTTACCTGGTATACTCAGTAAACGTATTCCCCTATAATTTTTACAATCTCTTTTGTCCCCCTTCCCTTTATATAAAAGAACTATACACGCTTTCTGCTAATCCTTAGGTACCTTCCCCTCTTTCATACATTTATTAAACAAAAATACCAACCACTCCAACACAATATCTCCCCCTGCTTTTAACATTTCTGTCATGATCCCATCAGTTACTGCTGCTTTACCCCCTTTCATTCTACGTAATGCCTCACGCACCTTCCCCCCACTCACATCCTGCTCTTCCTCACTCCTAAAAGATGTTATACCTCCCTGACCAGTGCATGAAATTACCGCCTCCCTTTCGTCATCGACATTTAAAAGTTCCTCAAAATATTCCCGCCATCTACCCAATACCTCCAGCTCCCCCTCTACTAACTCTCCTACTCTGTTTTTAACAGACAAATCCATTCGTTCCCTAGGCTTTCTTAACTTGTTTATCTCACTCCAAATTTTTTTTTTTTTTTTTCAGAAAAAATTTCTTGACAGTGCCTCTCCCACTCTTTCATCTGCTCTCCTTTTGCACTCTCTTCGCCTTTCTTTTACTCTCCATATACTCTGATCTGCTTACAACACTTCTGTTTTGTAAAAACCTTCATAAGCTACCTTTTTCTCTTTTATCACACCCTTTACTTCATCATTCCACCAATCACTCCTCTTTCCTCCTGCACCCACCATCCTATAGCCACATACTTCTGCCTCACATTCTAATAGTGCATTTTTAAAACTATCCCAACCCTCTTCAACCCCCCCCACTATTCATACTTGCATTTACCCACCTTTCTGCCAATATAGTTGCTTATATCTCACCCTAACTTTCTCCTCCCTTAGTTTATACACTTTCACCTCTCTCTTACTTGCTGTTGCCATTTTCCTTATGTCTCATCTATCTCTTACTCTAACTGTAGCTACAACTAAATAATGATCCGATGTATCCAAATAATAACTTACCACCTTTTATATACAAAAAAGCTTCCCAAGTACTGTCCCCAATTATTGCAACACTAACAAATCCATCGAATCCTCCACCTTCCCATCAATTCTCAAAATAGCTAGGGTTACCCTGATACATAAAGGAGGAGATCAAACAGGCCTGAATAACTACAGGCCAATATCAAACTTACCCCTTCTCTCTAAAATCCTTGAAAAAATAATTCATAGGCCGATCTATTCCTACCTCATCTCCCACAACATACTCAACCCCTGTCAGTTTGCATTCAGACCTAATAATAACACGAATGATGCTATTATACACATGATAGAACTAATATACACCGCTCTCGAGAATAAAGAAGTCCCACTGGGAATCTTCATTGATTTACGTAACGCTTTTGATACAGTTGACCATGACTTATTACATATAAAATTATCACACTATGGTATAAGAGGGCACTCCCTCAACTACCTCAGCAACAGAAGCCAAAATGTGAATACAAATGGAGCTAACTCTTCCCCACAAACAATTACAGTTGGTGTCCCTCAGGAAAGTGTCCTTGGCCCACTCCTCTTCCTCATTTACATAAACGACCTATGAATAACCTCAAATTTCAGACACAAATACAACAAATTTCCAAGAAAATCTCTGGTCACTATAGAAGATACGGTACTATGTTCCACAATCAGCTCTCCTTGCCCTATATCACTCACTCATTTACTCCTATCTCACCTATGGAATTTGTGCATGGGGCTCAACAACAATAAATCATCTCAGACCTTTAACCCTTTGACTGTTTTGGACGTATATATACGTCTTATGAGCCAATGTTTTGGACGTATTTATACGCCTAAATTCTAGCGGCTTCAAATGAAGCGGGAGAAAGCTGATAGGCCTACATGTGAGAGAATGGGTCTGCGTGGTGGGTGTGCGCAGTATGAAAAAAATCGGGGACTCAGTGGTGCATTGTGGGAGCGCCATGTTTGTAGTCCTTGTTCACGATGCCAGGCGGTAAGAAGTACCTCACTCCCCGGCGAATTGGAGGCCTTCTCTTCCCAAGTGATAGTTCTAACAGCGATGGAAGTGCCAGTGAAAGTGAATTCCATGGTTTTCAAAAGGGTGTGACCGAAAGCAGTGCCCAGGATAACATAATTAGTGATGAAAACCCAGATGACCCACAACCGTCCACATCTGGTGCTGGGCTGTCTCATTCACGTTCACCTGTACCAGAACGAAAGAGGACACTATTTCAACGTGTAGAAGATTCTGATGTGAGCAGTGTAAGTGATGATGATAGTGATTTCAAAGCTATTGAAAGCAGTTCTAGTGGCGACAGTGAGGGAGATTATTCTCCAGTGAAGCGGCAGTATGTACAATGCAACATGCGTTCTGGTAGTGTGCCATATGCTATTCCAAGGAAAAGGAGTAAATCTCGAAGTACATCTCTTGGCCCTACACCACGAATTGATAGTGAAGATGACGATATTGTTACAATGGGGATGCATAATGTGCGTGGGGCAGGTGGTGGTAGTGGTGGTGTTGGCGGTGGCATGAGTCATGTGCCACCACGAGCGGGCCACGCTGCTACCCAAGCTGCTAACTCAGCACAACCACCATCAACCACCCCCACACTTCCACAACCACAACCACCTGTCAATATCCAGTACGCACCAGCAGACCACATCTGGGATTGGCAGCAAGGTGACAATTTTGTTCCCAATCCCCATGACTTTGATGAAGCACAAAGTGGAATACAGCCATCGTGTACACTTGGGAACAATGCTACTGAACTAGAATGCTTTCAGTTATTCTTCGATGAACCCCTGATGGACATTATTGTCAGGGAAAGCAACACATACTATGAGTACACCATGGCAAACACATTTCTTTCAACAAATTCACGGCTACACCAGTGGAAGGACACAACTGTGGCAGAGATGTACCTGTTCTTTGCCACAATAATGCTTATGCCACATGTTTATAAGCACACTGTCACCACATACTGGTCGACAGAACGCCTGATTTCAACCCCAGGTTTTAGTGATATTATACCAGTGAATCGTTTTTTGATACTGTTGCGTATGCTTCACTTCTCTGACAAAACAAGACCTGACAGAAACGACAGGTTATATAAGATCAGGAATGTGTTCATGTACCTGAAACAAAAGTGCTGTATGTATTTTTATCCCTTCAGGAAGCTTGTTATTGATGAGTCTTTGATTTTGTTCAAAGGTAGGCTGTCGTTCAAGCAGTATATACCAAGCAAGAGGAAACGCTTTGGTATAAAGTTATTTGTACTGTGTGATTGCAAAAGTGATTTCTTGCGAGTGAACATGACAGACGTGTGTGGCACAGTGCGTGCAAATCGTAAACATATGCCTAGGTTTGACGCTGGCACTCGTAGAGGTGAAGTGCAGGTGTTTGCTGCCAATGATATCATGGCATTTCGGTGGCAAGACAAACGTGATGTCACATTGTTGACATCAGTTCACAGACATGAAATGGTAGACAGTGGAAGACAGAATAGAGAGACCAATGAACCCATTCTAAAACCTGCAGCTGTGATGGACTACAACCTCAATATGCGCTTAGTGGACAAATGTGACATGCAGATTGGGTTTGCTGATTGTGTTCGCAAAAGTTATAAGTGGTACATAAAACTCTTTTTCCATCTTCTTGACATTTGAATGCTTATAACATGTACAAGTTGAAGACCAACAACAAACCCAAATATGGTGAATTTTGTTTGTCAGTCATCAGACAAATAATATTCAAGTACCAAGGAGAAACACCTGCAATAGACCAGCGCCCACGAAATTATCAACACATGCCCTCTCGTCTGAGGCCTGGTGATCACTACCCCATACAAGTGCCTGCTACTACTACTCAAGAAGAATGCTCAGAAGAGGTGTTTTGTCTGTAAACATACCACAAAACGCCCACAAACACGCAGACACACTCGTTTTGTGTGAGGAGTGTAAAGTACCACTGTGCATATACCCATGTTTCAAAGAGTTCCACAAGCTGCAGGAGTTCTAGGAAAGTGTTCAGTGAGTGTACATATGTATATATATTATAGAACAATAGTAATGAACATTTTTTGTCGTTGTTTGTTTGTGTAAACAAGTTTTGTAAACAATATAAACATACTGTTTGTGCAATTATTGTGGTGCAAACGAGTGTATATATATATACATTGCACCTTACTTTCGTCTCACAGGCCACGTAAGTTACATAAAAAAAGAAAATAGTGAAAAAAACAAGAAATCTACGAATGGAAGTAAACAGAAGTTTACCGAGTCAGCGGAATTCGCCGCTGTTGCCATACGCAGCTCATGTTCTGCCAACTTTATGCCTCCATATCTCGGTAAGTACTGATCGCAAAAATTTGTTTTTAGGCTTAAAATAATCAGCAAAATAATCCTAACATTTTGGTAAGAAAAAATAAAAAAAATTTCGAATATTTCCCAACATAGAATGACAGTTTCAGAAAGGGGTCTCCGACAGTCAAAGGATTAATAACCCAACAAAAGACTGCAGTCAGAATGATAACAAATTCCCACTCTAGACAGCATACTCCACACTTACTCACCGTATAACACATCCATACTTTTTATTGTGCCTGCTACATACATAGAACACTAAACTCAAATATAAATCCTCCACTCAAACTTCTCCTTACCAACCTTAACAGGACACACGACCATAACACAAGACACAGATCACTCTTCGATGTTCCCCGGGTCCATCTCACATTATGTAAAAACTCAATGCACATAAAAGGCCCAAAAATCTGGAATTCATTACCTGTGAATACCAAAGAAACCCTGTCTGTACATAAATTCAAGACTCTTCTTAAAAACCACTTACTCACCCAAAACTAAATACACAGTACTTAACCTTACCTAACAAACTAAATACATAGTACTTAACCTTACCTACAAAACTAAACACATAGTACTTAACCTTACCTACAAAACTAAATACACAGTACTTACCTTACCTACAAAGTTAACAAATCACTTTCCACTGCCTCAAAACATCATTACTCACTGCGTTATTCCCCTAGCCTCAGAACCCCATAAATAAATGCCCACAGAACAATAAATTCTCATATTTAATCTAATTCAAATGCTGAATAACTTATACAGTGGATCCCCGGATTTCGTACTGCTCCCAACTCGAACAATTATGTAAGTGTATTTTTGTAAGTGCTTTTGTAAATATTTTTTGGGGGGTCTAAATGGACTAATCTAATTTACATTATACCTTATGGGAACAAATTTGTTTGGTAACGGCACTTGAACAGCATTCTGGAACGAATTATGGCCGATAACCGGGGGTCCACTGTATTTCATAAATGTATAACCCAGTTGTAAAATTAATTCAACCTTATCAAACCATGTTTTTACAGCACTAACTTATAGCATTCTCTTATACTCATTGTAACTCATCTATTGACAATATATTCCCTGTAATTGACTGCAAAACATTGACTTGATTCAATTTGATCTGATTTGACAAATTGTAATACTACATATAGTAAATTAATTATTTTGTTCTATTATAAAACTGTAATGCTTCAAAATTGAAATGTTCAAATTTCATTGATTAAATACTCAATTGTTTACTGTAAATCTCACCATTTATTCTGTAATAGACTAAGTAATCTTAAGTTAATTTTAAGTTGGCCCATAATGCTCTGCATACAAGGCTTTTGGCATATACACCCCATGACTATAATACCTTGTACAACTTTGTATCATGTCCAAATAAATTATTCTATTCTATTCTACTTTTTGGAATGAATTGATCCGAAAATCAAGGTTCCACTGTACAGTATGACAAGTTTTTGTTCTAATTTTTTTTTTTTTTTTACTATTTTGGTCTTCTAAGGCTATGTACAAGGAATATTTATAACATTACTATTGTTTCCCAGTGTAATTTTCCTCAAAACATGGAAATAAGTAATACTGATTGACTTTACCGGTTCATATATACAGCATAACCTCTGGTCACGACCATAATTCGTTCCAAAACTCTGGTCGCGACCCGATTTGGTCGTGACCCGAACCTAATTTCCCCACTGGATTGTACGTAAATACGATTAATCCGTTCCAGACACCTACGAACTGTATGTAAATATTGTTTTTTTAAGATTGTTAAGCACAAAAATAGTTATACCATAAAATGCACAGTGTAATAGTAAACTAAATGTAAAAACCTTGAATAACACTGAGAAAACTTTGAACAACAGAAAACTAACATTGCACGAGTCTGTTCTAGACCCCCTATGAACCGTTCACTGTAAAGTTTTTTTTTTTAAGAGTTTTAAGCACAGAAAAAATTAATCAAAGTTTGAACAATCTTAATTATACAAAATCATGAACAGTTTAATAGAGAAAAAACTAAAATAACAGAGAAAAAACATACTGTAAACCAAGAAAACAAAATGAATTAAAAAACACATGAAAAACAACACAAGGAGTTCACAGCAAATGAATGCACGTCTGACTGAGACAGACTACAAGGCGAGGGTCTTTGTTAGGTGTACACAAACAACAGGAAGTGGGGAAAATTGGCGTGCAAAAAAAATGGCGTGGAATGTGAAAATTAGCACGGCTGTGTTTGTTCGGCACCTGATTATGTATTTGTGACCAGAGTGACGAGAGTCACTCCCTACGAAAGCAAAACACTCGGCACACGATGCAACATCCCCCAATGAAAAGCAGGGGTGCCACTAGCACGTTGAGAGACAACACAATAAGTGTCAGGGGCCCAAGACTGTTCAACTGCCTCCCAGCATACATAAGGGGGATTACCAATAGACCCCTGCTGTCTTCAAGCAGGCACTGGACAGGCACCTAAAGTCGGTACCTGACCAGCCAGGCTGTGGTTCGTACGTTGGACTGTATGCGGTCAGCAGTAACAGCCTGGTTGATCAGGCCCTGATCCACCATGAGGCCTGGTCACAGACTGGGCTGCGGGGGCGTTGACCCCCGGAACTCTCTCCAGGTATAATTGTTATTTTATTATATATACAGTGGTACCCCGAGTTTCGGCCACCTCCCAACTCGAACAATTATGTAAGTGTATTATTGTAAGTGCTTTTGTAAGTGTATTTTTGGGGGTCTGAAACGGACTAATCTTATTTACATTATTCCTTATGGGAACAAATTTGTTTGGTAACGGCACTTGAACAATTTCCTGGATCAAATTATGGACAAAACTCGGGGTTCCACTGTATTTTTTACTACAGTGTACCCCCACCTAATGAACAAAATTCATTCCAGAAGCCTGCTCAAGTGCCATTACTGAACGAATTTACTCCCTTAAGAAATAATGTCAAGTAGGTTAGTCCATTTCAAACCCCCAAAAATACACTTACAAAATTATACTTACATAATTATACAATTTCCGGGGTGTTCGTTAGGCGGGGGTCCACTGTATTTTGGTCTTCTAAGCGTATGTATAATGAATACCTATAATATTACAATTATTTCACAGTGTATTACTCATCAAACATGGAAATTTTTCTCATTATTTGACTTTACTGGATTATTTCTGTTGTGTTTTGTGGCTGAATTCCACTGTTAATATCATAAAATTGTAATAAATTTGGAATAAGTCATCTTTGAACCACTTGCACACCCTGTTGCTGATAGGGAAGCTGGTGATGGAACAACAGCTCCTGGTTTCTTTGTTTACTTTAGCTAGCATGGCATACTAGTACGTCAGAAACAGTCATTCCGAGTAGTTAACTATGATAAATTATGCGCACCTTGCTGGTCTTAGATTTTTTTCAAATGTATGAATAGATGGAAAAAGACCCAAAGAGTTGCCCTGAGGTAAAAAATATTGGCAGGTGGCAGATTTGTGGGTACAAAAAATGGTGCATACTAGTACGCTGGACACAGTACCACCACCTGCATACTAGCACATAGGACACAGTTAAGGAATGAGAGTACTATCTCAATTTTTTTATTAACATATCGGCCGTTTCCCACCAAGGCATGGTGGCCCGAAAAAGAAAAACTTTCATCATTCACTCCACCACTGTCTTGCCAGAGGCACACTTACACTACAGTTATAAAACTGCAGGCACTGTACTTCCCATCTCCAGGACTCAAGTCCGACCTGCCGGTTTCCCTGAATCCCTTCATAAATGTTACCTTGCTCACACTCCAACAGCACGTCAAGTCCTAAAAACCATTTGTCTCTATTTGCTCCTATCTAACACGCTCACGCATGCTTGCACACAGAACCTCCTTTACCCCTTCTCCAACCTTTCCTAGGCCGACCCCTACCTCGCCTTCTCTCCACTACGGATTTATACCTCTCGAAGTCATTTTATTTCGTTCCATCCTCTCTACATGTCTGAACCACCTCAACAACTCCTCCTCAGCCCCTGGATAATACTTTTGGTAACCCTGCACCTCCTTCTAATTTCCAAACTACGGATTCTCTGCATTATATTCACACCACACATTGCCCTCAGACATGACATCTCCACTGCCTCTAGCTTTCTTCTTGCAACATTCACCACCAATGTTTCACACCCATATAAGAGCATTGGTATAACCATACTCTCATACATTCCCTTCTTTGCTTCCTTGGATAATGTTCTTTGTCTCCACAAACTCCTCAGTGCACCACTCACCTTTTTCCCCTCATCAATTCTATGATTCACCTCATCATTCATAGACCCTCAATTATCTATATAAATTTCTCTTTAATTTACAAGATATTATTCCCTTAATAAAAAAAAAAAAAAAATTTAACAAAATTATCAAGTACTATACTTTCCTTACCTGGTAATTTCTAGGACATCTTCTAGATAGTATTCTTTTACTGGGAAGGTAAAGCCTGGTATATGTAACATTGGGCAGCCTCCATAATATTGTGAAAACAGCTCAGCATTGAGTGTTGCACTCATCAATACGATCTTCAGATCTGGTCGCTGAAAAAAAAAAAAAAATAGAACAAGGAAGCTGAATGCTAATCAGACAGTAATTTGGGAAAACAAAAAGCAATAAAGGAAATAATCATTGACAGACATCCCTGAGAAGAATACAGGCAGACTGAAACTACTGATGGTTGCCCATCCTGTGATACAATAGTTATGGCATACTATACACACACAACCCGCACATATAAAAGAGAGGAGCTACGATGACGTTTCGGCCCGACTTGGACCATTTACAAAGTCACACTAGCACACAGAGACGGAGGAAGGGGTATTTATAGGCTGTCTGCCTGCCTATAAATACCCCTTCCTCCGTCTCTGTGTGCTAGTGTGACTTTGTAAATGGTCCAAGTCGGGCCGAAACGTCGTCGTAAGCTCCTCTCTTTTATATGTGGGGGTTGTGTGTGTATTGTTCCAGTCACGGTATTGTGCCTTTTTTGTTATTTATGGCATACCTATGGCCAGTCTCAAGGATTCTACCTTCGCAGCTTAGCCTAAGGCAAGGGTTTTTTGCTTAATGCCTGGTCAACTAGGCCACTGTAACTAGTGGTCAGGTGAACCATTTACCCGTACCAGCCTCACACAGATCTGATACTTGGTGAAATTGGTGCTTTGATTTAATCCTCTTTCTTGTTTGTCAATATAACTGAACTTTGGCATTACTGTACACAAGAGAAAAGCCAGTGACATCTTTTTTTTCTTTCTTTCAACACGTCGGCCGTTTCCCACCAAAGCAGGGTGGCCCAAAAGGAAAAACGAAAGTTTCTCCTTTTACATTTAGTAATATATACAGGAGAAGGGGTTACTACCCCCTTGCTCCCGGCATTTTAGTCGACTCTTACGACACGCATGGCTTACGGAGGAAGAATTCTGTTCCACTTCCCCAGTGACATCTATCTGATATAAATTCGGCTAAAATGCCAGTTCACACCTTGCGTAGATCGCTACCTTGTCTAGAAACCAAAGATGGGATAGGGAACAGGCAGTCCAAGAGAGAGGTGCATACAAAAGAGCAAATTTTTGCAACATTTATTGCTACAGCTTTTGTTGCCAAGAAAGAATGAGATAAACATTAATGCCTTTAGCTGCCTTTGCTTGCAATACTTACCACATGATTCTTCATAGTCATTGAAGAGCAAAATCTTGCCCATGCTTGCAAGCAAAAGTATTATTTATACTTTTAATATTATTCAAATAACATTAGGTTACCATGCTTTATATATACAGAACTGTAATTGTACTGTGTAATACAATAATTTTCAGAAAGTGAAGATAAATTAGAAGTTAAAGACTAAATGATCATAAAAAATTGCTATGTAATATGGTACCTACCACTTTAATAAGGTCTTTGGCAATACAGATAAGAAAGTCAGAGAGCATGTCTCTCTCATGTATTTCATCTAAGACAAGGTGTGACACCTGTGATAGTACTGGGTCCCCTTGCAACCACTGTAGAACAATACCAGTTGTGCAGAACAAGATGGAGCCTTCAGAACGTGGAAGGACACTGAAAAATAATACAAACTGCTAAAAAAATTATTACTTAACAAATAAGCTATGAAAATAAGGAAAGGGGGGGTGAAATCTAACACAGTTTGTCATAATTTTTTTTTTTAACAAACTGGCAGTATCCCACCAAAGCAGGGTGACCCAAAAAGAAAAACAAGTCTTTTTTTAAATTTAGTAATTTGTACAGGAGAATGGGTTACTAGCCCCTAGCTCCCTTCTTCATTACTTAGAGAGGACAAATTTTATTTGCCGTAAATATGATACACATTGGGCATATTTTTTAAATGCATTACAATCAGATATGTACAGTATTACTGAAAAACAATAATATTTTTTTTTTATTTCAGACAGAATTAAAACTAATACAAAACACTTGAATCTTAAATTTATACACCATTCAAGAGAGAGCAGACAGAGAAAGAAAACTGGACAAGGCAGAAATCATCTAGGCTGAGTAAGGCACAAAGGTAAAGCACCTAATAGCCAACTTTTTTGGCAGAGAACTGAATATTAGTGGTATCAAGTGAAAAATCACAGGAAACTATGAACACTGAACATGTACAATAAAAAGCACATCCTAATAAAAGTAAAGTGATAGCTTCTAAAAATTAAAAAGAGACAAATATGCTAAAAGTGAAAGACAACACTGGAAGCTAAACATTATTAGAAATCAAGAAATGATAATGTTCAAGATCATTTTTATGGATAGGGACTTCCGAAGGAAACAAATTCTTCAAGTAAATTTCCAGATAAATCCACAGTATCCTGCCAATGCATGTTAATAAGCAAATGGTGAATAGAGTTTTTTACTATGAATTATGCAGCCCACACTACCAATTAACCTTTAATTGACCACAATGATGCCTCCCAAAGCCCATGAATTTTATCATATCATGTTTTTATCATATCATGGTTGTTTAATATATTTATAGATGGGGTTGTAAAAGAAGTAAATGCTAGGGTGTTGGGGAGAGGGGTGGGATTAAATTATGGAGAATTAAATGCAAAATGGGAGTTGACACAGTTACTTTTTGCTGATGATACTGTGCTTATGGGAGATTCTAAAGAAAAGTTGCAAAGGTTAGTGGACGAGTTTGGGAGAGTGTGTAAAGGTAGAAAGTTAAAAGTGAACATAGATAAGAGTAAGGTGATGAGGGTATCAAACGATTTAAATAAAGAAAAATTGGATATCACATTGGAGAGAGGGATTATGGAAGAAGTAAATGTTTTCAGATATTTGGGAGTTGATGTGTCAGCAGATGGGTTTATGAAGGATGAGGTTAACCATAGAATTGATGAAGGAAAAAGGTGAGTGGTGCATTGAGGTATCTGTGGAGACAAAAACGTTATCCATGGAGGCAAAGAAGGGAATGTACGAAAGTATAGTGGTACCAACACTCTTATATGGGTGTGAAGCATGGGTTGCAAATGCTGCAGCGAGGAGGAGGCTGGAGGCAGTGGAGATGTCCTGTCTAAGGGCAATGTGTGGTGTAAATATTATGCAGAAAATTCGGAATGTGGAAATTAGGAGAAGGTGTGGAGTTACTAAAAGTATTTGTCAGAGGGCTGAAGAGGGGTTGTTGAGGTGGTTTGGTCATTTAGAGAGAATGGATCAAAGTAGAATGACTTGGAGAGCGTATAAATCTGTAGGGGAAGGAAGGCGGGGTAGGGGTCGTCCTAGAAAAGGTTGGAGGGAAGGGGTAAAGGAGGTTTTGTGGGCGAGGGCTTGGACTTCCAGCAAGCATGTGTGAGCGTGTTAGATAGGAGTGAATGGAGACGAATGGTTTTTGGGACATGACGATCTGTTGGAGTGTGAGCAGGGTAACATTGTGTGAAGGGATTCAGGGAAACCAGTTAATTGATTTAGTTGGACTTGAGTCCTGGAAATGGGAAGTACAATGCCTGCACTTTAAAGGAGGGGTCTGAGATAGTGACAGCTGGGAGGGACTTTTCTCAGCTGTAGTATCTGAGCTCCTCTGCATAGACAGTGATTATGTATGAGTGTGGTGAAAGTGTTGAATGATGATGAAAGTTTTTTCTTTTTGGGGATTTTCTTTCTTTTTGGGTCACCCTGCCTCGGTGGGAGACGGCCGACTTGTTGAGAAAAAAAAAAAAAAAAAAAGCATTTACATTTATATTAGTATACTTCTGAGAGTTTACTACAGTATCCACATATGAGTGTGTTTGCTACTTACGATTCTAAACGGATCTGGTAGCCAACACTCTTTCCCAGCTTCTCTCCGCGCTCATCAGCCACACGCTGTGCAACGGAAACAGCAGAAATACGTCTCGGTTGTGTACAAACTATACGGCAGGTAGATCCTTTGCCATCGGCAATGGCATTTTCCAATATAAACTGAGCAACTTGTGTAGTTTTACCACAGCCTAAATTTTAACAGAAGAAATATGTTGTTAATCTACCTGCAAATATATAGTGATGCATAATAATTTTTTAACAATGGTCATTTATCTGAGGGAGACAAAAAAAAAAAATATATTCATTATTGTTCATTCAATTGGTCTTGGCATTAGTGTGCTGACATCACTGTTCAGATGATGCCTTTTATATAAAATTAATATCATAAAGATATGAATCTGTTTATGTAGAGCTATTTCAAGAGTTGTATACCACTGCCTCTAAATTCATTTATACCAATGATAAAGTGTGACTACAAACTGAATAAATCGAACTACAGTGGACCCCCGGCTAACGAACACCCCGGAAATCGTACAATTATGTAAGTATATTGTAAGTGCTTGTGGAAGTGTATTTTTGGGGGTCTGAAATAGACTAACCTACGTGACATTATTTCTTAAGGAAGTAAATTCGTTCGGTAATGGCACTTGAGCAGGCTTCTGGGATGAAGAATTTCGTTAGCTGGGGGTCCACTGTACTATACAGATATGGTATGGCCCATACCAACTTAAACACTAATGCTTTCCTGAAAACTTTTCATTCATCAGGTGTTCATAACTAAAATCCTGAGCCATAACATTCGATATCTAACTCAACAAAGCAATAAAAGACAATATATAATACTATGATGAGTCCCCCTCTTCCTTTCCTTCTCACTTCCTCCCCCTAACCCCAATTCCCTAATCTCACTGCCTCTCTTGCACTTCCTATCTCCCACCCTCTATCATTGTATCTGACAACATGATATGGATATGAGCTGCAGAAATAGCTGCCTCTCTCCCATTCCCTCCTCATTACATCCCTCCCTCTCATCATAAATGACACATCAGTCTTCGCATGTGCTTTCCATCCAGTCGCTGCTACAGTGAAGGTATTCAGTGCCTGGGAATAAAATCTGGAAAGCTAGTGGTGAGGGTTACTGCAACCAGACAGTAATATATGAAGGTGTGGTGTGAGTGGGCCAAGCTGCCCCACCTCACTCACTGACAATGAAGCAGAATTGCTGCCCAACAGATTAATATACATGAGCCCTCCACACACATACATAAAATGTGAAAACATTTAGTAGAAAAAAAAATTACTGCTGAAAATTATTTGTCTCAATGTTTACATCTGTATTTATGAAACAGAGTTCACAAGAAATTAACTGGCTCCAAAGAGTCCTGTTTATTGTAAATGTGGAGAATGGTAAATTACAGCCCTACTGTACAGAATAAATTATATACTTTCCAATACAAATAAATATAAACATGACTCATGAAACTATAATAATACATTTGTTGACAACTCAGGGAATGGACAGAATTTGAACCCATGGCATGCCAGTCCTTAAATTAGCAAGTCAATGCTCAAACTACTACACCATGCCACTTTAATAAGATTCATTCAGCTAGGTATATTTCTATACACAATCATGTTATCATGACTTAGCAAGTCATTGATTAACAGTTCTGAGGGGGACTTGAGGTAGATCTTGCCACACTTATGTTGGGGTAAGATTAATCTGTGGTCATGCTGGGGACCATACTAACCTCCCTAGTGTACAGAAATACACCTAGCTGGATGAATTTTATTAGGCCAGTGTGATATGCTCACTAGCCTGTTAATTTTAGAACTGTTCCATGAGAAATAAAGATAATGAGTTGAAATATTATCAGTATTGTACAGTATATACAGTGGACCCCCGAGTTACGAGCACCTCGGAAATCGTACAATTATGTAAGTGTAATATTGTAAGTGCTTTTGTAAGTGTATTTTTGGGGGTCTGAAATGGACTAACCTACTTGACATTATTCCTTAAGGGAGAAAATTTGTTCGGTAATGGCACTTGAGCAGCCTTCTGGAATGAATTATGCTCGTAACTCGGGGGTCCACTGTATCACCATATCTCATGAATAATTACCATATTTTACAGTCGAAGATGCTTTTTTTTTATCCTAAAATAAGTCTCGTAAATTTACCCAGCATCTTGGAGGTCAATGTACTGTTTATCTTTTTTTTCCAGAATTTAGCCAGTCAGAATTAGGGGGGCATAAAATACAGTATATATATTGTAACTGCCAACACACAAGTTTCACTTCTTTTTATTTTAATACACTAGCTGTCTCCTATCGAGGTAGGGCCACCCATAAAATAGGAAACAATCACCATCATTTATTCAATTACTGTCTTGGCAAAAGCATGCTGACATCACAATTCAGATGAATCCTCCAAAATGCAACATCCTCGCCCACAAAAATAATCCGAACTTTCCCATTATTATTAAAAAAAAAATTAAAATGCAACAAACATTACAGAGCAAAAATTGTAATACGTACATACTTGGTTGGTACTTACATTAATATCTGTCATCTCCCATTGATCTTGATTACCATTTCAATCCATTTAGACATGCTTACTCAGATTAATCAATGGATAATTGGTTGACTGAAATGTCCTTGATTTCCTGCTGCAGGCACAACATGGATGAAATGTGGCAGGATTCTATTGTCTTTATGTGATATTTTAGGCATTCTCAATAGGATTAAGGTCTGGACTATTCTCTGGCCACTGTAAAACCTCAATATTTCTCTCAGCAAGTTACTTTTTTGGTTACTTTTTTTGGTCTCGTGATAGAGGATGCTATCATGCATAAAAGTGCTGCATCCAGGAATTTTGAAAATATGTATTCAGGTGATCTCCAAGAAGTGATGTAACAGTCGGCATTCACTGTAATGTTTTTGGGAAGGAAATATAAACTCCCACAACTAAGTAAACTACTAAAGCAACCCCCAACAATAACAGATTGTGGGTACTTTATGGTGACTAGATAATGGTCCAAGTCACACAGTAACATTGTCATAAGTTACTTTCTCCTATTTTTTTTTTAACATGTCGGCTGTTTCCCACTGAGGCAGGGTGACCCATAAAGAAAGAAAAAAAAAAAAAAAAATTCATCATTCAACACTTTCACCATCACTCATACGTAATCACTGTCTTTGTAGAGGCGCTCAGATATGACAGTTTAGATGTCCCTCCAAACTGCCAATATCCCAAATCCCTCCTTTAAAGTGCAGGCATTGTACTTCCCATTTCCAGGACTCAAGTCCGGCTAACCGGTTTCCCTGAATCCCTTCACAAAACATTACCCTGCTCAAACTCCAACAGCTCGTCAGGTCCCAAAAACCGTTCGTCTCCATTCACTCCTATCTAACACGCTCACGCACGCTTGCTGGAAGTCCAAGCCCCTCCTTTACCCCCTTCCGCCAACGTTTTCGAGGACAACCCCTACCCTGCCTTCCTTCCCCTACAGATTTATACGCTCTCCAAGTCATTCTACTTTGTTTAATTCTCTCTAAATGACCAAACCACCTCAACAAACCCTCTTCAGCCTCTGACAAATACTTTTAATAACTCCACACCTCCTAATTTCCACACTACAAATTCTCTGCATAATATTTACACCACACATTGCCCTTAGACAGGACATCTCCACTGCCTCCAGCCTCCTCCTCGCTGCAGCATTTACAACCCATGCTTCACTCCCATATAAGTGTTGGTACCACTATACTCTCATACATTCCCTTCTTTGCTTCCATGGATAACATTCTTTGTCTCCACAGATACCTCAATGCACCACTCGCCTTCTTTCCTTCATCAATTCTATGGTTAACCTCATCCTTCATAAATCCATCTACTGACATGTCAACTTCCAAATACAGTGGACCCCCGACTTTCAAACATTCTTCATTCCAGAATGCTGTTCAAGTGCTGTTACCAAACGAATTTATTCCCATAAGGAATGATGTAAATTAGATTAGTCCGTTTCAGACCCCCAAAAATACACTTATAAAAGCACTTACAATAATAAACTTACATAAAAGGGCGAGTTTGAAGTGTTCGAATAGCGAGGGTCCACTGTAACTAAAAACATTCACTTCTTCCATACTCCCTCCCTCCAATGTGATATCCAATTTTTCTTTATCTAAATCGTTTGATACCCTCATCACCTTACTCTTATCTATGTTCACTTTCAACTTTCTACCTTTACACATCCTCCCAAACTCATCCACTAACCTTTGAAACTTTTCTTTTGAATCTCCCAAAAGCACAGTATCATCAGCAAAAAGTAATTTTGTCAACTCCTATTTTGTATTTGATTCCCTATAGTTTAATCCCACCCCTCTCCCCAACACCCTAGCATTTACTTCCTTTACAACTCCATCTATAAATATGTTAAACAACCATGGTGACATTACACATCCCTGTCTAAAACCTACTTTTACTGAGCCTCACTATCCTCATAAAAACTCTTTACAGCATTTAGTAACTTACTACCTATTCCATACACTTGAAACATCTGCCACATTGCTCCCCTATCCACTCCATCATATGCCTTTTCTAAATCCGTAAATGCAATGAAACCTTCCCTACCTTTATCTAAATATTGTTCATAAATATGCTCGTCAAAGTGGGATGTTTGAATGTGCGTGGATGTTGTGCGAATGATAAGAAAGATGATTGTAGATGTTATGAATGAAAAGAAGCTGGATGTCCTGGCTTTAAGTGAGACAAAGCTGAAGGGGGTAGGAGAGTTTCAGTGGGGAGAAATAAATGGGATTAGGTCAGGGGTTTCAAAATATAGTTAGAGCTAAAGAAGGAGTGGCAATAATGTTGAATAATCAGTTATGGCAGGTAAAGAGGGAATATAAATGTATAAATTCAAGGATTATGTGGAGTAAAATAAAGGTTAGGTGTGAAAAGTGGGTTATAGTAAGTGTTTATGCACCTGGAGAAGAGAGAAGTGTAGAGGAGAGAGAGAGATTTTGGGAAATGTTGAGTGAGTGTGTGGGGAGTTTTGAACCAAGTGAGAGAGTAATTGTGGTTAGGGATCTTAATGCTAAAGTGGGTAAAAATGTTGTGGAGGGAGTCGTAGGTAAATTTGGGGTGTCAGTTGTAAATGTAAATGGGGCACCATTAATTGAGCTATGTGTAGAAAGAGGTTTGGTAATAAGTAAGACATATTTTATGAAAAAGAGGATAAATAAATATACAAGGTATGATATAGCACGTAAGGAAAGTAGTTTGTTGGATTATGTATTGGTGGATAAGAGGTTGATGGGTAGGCTTCAGGATGTACATGTTTATAGAGGGGCAACGGATATATCAGATCATTATTTGGTTGTAGCTACAGTTAGAGTAAAAAGTAGATGGGACAAAAAGAAAATGGCAACAGCGAGTAAGAGAGAGGTAAAAGTGTATAAACTAAGGGAGGAGGAAGTTAGGGTGAGATATAAGCAACTATTGGCAGAAAGGTGGGCTAGTGCAAGTAGGAGTAGTGGGGGGGGGTTGAAGAGAGTTAGGATAGTTTTAAAAATGCAGTATTAGAATGTGGGGCAGAAGTTTGTGGCTATAGGAGGGTGGGTGCAGGAGGAAAGAGGAGTGAGTGGTGGAATGAAGAAGTAAAGGGTGTGATAAAGAGAAAAGGTAGCTTATGAGAGGTTTTTACAAAACAGAAGTGTTAATAGAAGAGCAGAGTATATGGAGAGTAAAAGAAAGGTGAAGAGAGTGGTGAGAGAGTGCAAAAGAAGAGCGGATGAAAGAATGGGAGAGGCTCTGTCAAGAAATTTTGCTGAAAACAAGAAAAAATTTTGGAGTGAGATAAACAAGGTAAGAAAGCCTAGGGAACGAATGGATTTGTCAGTTAAAAACAGAGTAAGGGAGTTAGTAGATGGGGAACTGGAGGTATTGGGTAGATGGCGGGAATATTTTGAGGAACTTTTAAATGTCGATGAAAAAAGGGAGGCGGTAATTTCATGTACTGACCAGGGAGGTACAACATCGTTTAGGAGTGAAGAAGAGCAGGATGTGAGTGTGGGGGAGGTGCGTGAGGCATTACGTAGAATGAAAGGGGGTAAAGCAGCTGGAATTGACGGAATCATGACAGAAATGTTAAAAGCAGGGGAGGATATAGTGCTGGTGTGGTTGGTATTTTTGTTTAATAAATGTATGAAAGAGGGGAAGGTACCTAGGGATTGGCAGAGAGCATGTATAGTTCCTTTATATAAAGGGAAGGGGGATAAAAGAGTGTAAAAATTATAGGGGAATAAGTTTACTGAGTATACCAGGTAAAGTGTATGGCAGGGTTATTATTGAAAGAATTAGAGGTAAGACAGAGAGTAGGATTGCAGATGAGCAAGGAGGCTTTAGAGTGGGTAGGGGATGTGTAGATCAAGTGTTTACAGTGAAGCATATATGTGAACAGTATTTAGATAAAGGTAGAGAAGTTTTTATTGCATTTATGGATTTAGAAAAGGCATATGATAGAGTGGATAGGGGAGCAATGTGGCAAATGTTGCAAGTGTATGGAATAGGTAGTAAGTTACTGAA
Source organism: Cherax destructor (assembly GCA_009830355.1). Classification (NCBI taxonomy): domain Eukaryota; kingdom Metazoa; phylum Arthropoda; class Malacostraca; order Decapoda; family Parastacidae; genus Cherax; species Cherax destructor. The sequence continues at coordinate 61,855 of WNWK01008203.1, read as the reverse complement.
GGATGTAAAGAGTTTTTATGAGGATAGTGAGGCTCAGGTTAGGGTGTGTAGGAGAGAGGGAGATTACTTCCCGGTAAAAGTAGGTCTTAGACAGGGATGTGTAATGTCACCATGGTTGTTTAATATATTTATAGATGGGGTTGTAAAAGAAGTAAATGCTAGGGTGTTGGGGAGAGGGGTGGGATTAAATTATGGAGAATTAAATGCAAATGGGAGTTGACACAGTTACTTTTTGCTGATGATACTGTGCTTATGGGAGATTCTAAAGAAAAGTTGCATAGGTTAGTGGACGAGTTTGGGAGATGTGTAAAGGTAGAAAGTTAAAAGTGAACATAGATAAGAGTAAGGTGATGAGGGTATCAAACGATTTAAATAAAGAAAAATTGGATATCACATTGGAGAGAGGGATTATGGAAGAAGTAAATGTTTTCAGATATTTGGGAGTTGATGTGTCAGCGGATGGGTTTATGAAGGATGAGGTTAACCATAGAATTGATGAAGGAAAAAGGCGAGTGGTGCATTGAGGTATCTGTGGAGACAAAAACGTTATCCATGGAGGCAAAGAAGGGAATGTACGAAAGTATAGTGGTACCAACACTCTTATATGGGTGTGAAGCATGGGTTGCAAATGCTGCAGCGAGGAGGAGGCTGGAGGCAGTGGAGATGTCCTGTCTAAGGGCAATGTGTGGTGTAAATATTATGCAGAAAATTCGGAATGTGGAAATTAGGAGAAGGTGTGGAGTTACTAAAAGTATTTGTCAGAGGGCTGAAGAGGGGTTGTTGAGGTGGTTTGGTCATTTAGAGAGAATGGATCAAAGTAGAATGACTTGGAGAGCGTATAAATCTGTAGGGGAAGGAAGGCGGGGTAGGGGTCGTCCTAGAAAAGGTTGGAGGGAAGGGGTAAAGGAGGTTTTGTGGGCGAGGGGCTTGGACTTCCAGCAAGCATGTGTGAGCGTGTTAGATAGGAGTGAATGGAGACGAATGGTTTTTGGGACATGACGATCTGTTGGAGTGTGAGCATATATATATACATACATACATATCCTCTTAGTCATCCTATTTTGCTCCATCTTCTCTAAGTGCCCAAGCTACATTGTCTCCTAATCTTCATGCTCTTAATTTTTACACAACATATTGCACTGAAACATGACATCTCCACTTTCAGCCTCCTCTCTGCATCCTTGAAGCTCTATACACACACACTCATACAAGTGTTGCACCTCTATACTCTGGTACATTTTCCTTACTGCCTCCACAAATAATGTGTTTGACCAGATGTAAGCTTCTTGCTGGGGCCATATTCAAATGTTGGCCTAACATACGTCATGCAAAAAGTTCTGAAGGATTCTTTGTTCAAGTTCCTAAATGTTGTTTCAAGACTTGCTAATCTTGTACAGTAGAACCTCAGTGTTCAAATGTACCAGACATTGGACGAACTGGAGTCTTAACAATTTTGCTCAGAAAAAATTGACCTGGACTTTAACCCTTTCAGGGTCGCAACCCCTACTCTCGAACTTGCTCTTAGGGTCGCAAAAAAAAAAAAAAAATTCTTATGAAATGATACAGAATCTTTTTCTGAAGGTAATAAAACAAAAAGTACAAAATTTGATGGAAAACTGACGAAATTACTCTTTCACAAATTTTGCTGTGTCGGCAATATTTACGCGTCAGAGATTTTGTCCACTTTGAGTCTGATTTCAGGCCAATTCCACAGTTCCAGGTGACTAAATTCTTAGCTATTTTGGTAGTATGTCTTCCATTCTATTGACTGAGTACAAAAAACTGCCCATTCAATTATTTAAACTACCAAATAAAGTGATCAGAAATTGGTAATTTGGCCAATTTCAAGCAAAATTCAAGAAATGCCAATTTCAAAATAGTGTTTAGAATAAACAATGCAGACATTCCTGGCACTAAAATAACATTTTCTCTATTCCTCAGTCATGTTTTCAGGCCCCTCTTATATTACACTTGCTTTCCATTTTGAATATTTATAATGCAGACTACTGCATTATTTTAATATATAATTGTATAAATAATGTCAGTGCATTCCTAAATGCATATTAGACTGTATGTGTACTGTGGAATATAGGCAAAAATCAAACATTTCTGCTACTTTGAGTATAATTTCATGCTACAGTGGTACTTTGACTTATGAGTGTCCCAATGTAAGAGTTTTCCGAGTTATGAGCTGTCCCTCGGTCAATTTTTTGTTCCGAGTTACGAGCCAAAATCTGAGTTACGAGCGAGCTTCAGATACGCTGCCACTAGTTGGCGCAGCGAATGCCACAACATCCGCTCAGCAGTGCACGTGTTTACCTCGCCGTGGAAGCATCTTTCTTGTGTTGTGCTTGCATTTTGTGCAGTTATTTTGCCAAATTTCTTTTTTCTAACCATGGGTCCTAAGAAAGTAAGTATACAAAGGACAGTGCTGAGAAGAAGAAGAGGATGATGTCCATTGAATTAAAGCATGAAATCATAGAAAAACACGAGCGAGGTGTGGGTAGTGGACTTGGCGAGGCAGTACCAGCGTAGTACTTCTACAATATGTACCATACTAAAGCAGTGCAAACTCCTCCAATGAAGTGAAAAAAAATAAAGAAATTGTAGCAATTAAGTTCAGCGATAAAGTGTAGCATTAAAGAGTGTAGCAAGTAAGTTAAGCGATTAAGTGATAGAAAAAGCACGAAATGAAACGAACTCCTCCAATCTCCTCTGCCTATCTTTGTTGTTGTTGTTAGGGTTTATAGGGCCACTGACAGCATACACCGCTCTGCCTATCTTTTCCACCCTCCACCTCCGCCAGCATCTGTTCTCCAAGGTAAATACGTACACTTTATAAAACTAGTTTATTTCTTTACATTCTCTATTATACAGTGGACCCCCGACTAACGAAAGGCCCATATAACGAAAAAATCGTGTAACGTAAGCTTTTTTCGCTTTCGTGTAGCGAAAATTAACTCATGTAGCAAAACATATCAGACCTGTCCGCCTGCCCCGCGCCTGCCCTGCGCAGGTCACCAGTGAAGCGTTGTTTACCATTGAGAGAACATTACCCAGCGTGCTCTTTCAAACATTCACAATAAATTTGTTGTGTTTATTGGTGGTTTAGTGATTGTCACTGTGAAATAAGTCACCATGGGTCCAAAGAAGCTTCACAAGTCGATGAAGGCTATAGCACCAGCCAGTGATAAAGTGTAGCAATGGAAATAAGTCACTCTGTCTTGACTTTTTTGGGTTATCCTAGGTATTCTACACATATGGTGCTATGTATGATAATGTATGTATAGCTGGATTTGTGTATACCTGAATAAACTTACTTAAGTTAAGCGATTAATCGATAGAAAATGACACAAAACTTAACTTCTACAGTGTTTGAGATTATAGGGACACTGACAAGAATGCAGTACTGTGCCACCATCTCCTCCAAGTGTAAGTGTAAGTATTTCTTATTTATATAAGTGTGAATATTTCTTATTTATAAATTAAAGTGTAAATATTTCTTATTTATAAATTAAAGTGTAAATGTTTCTTAGTTATAAATTATGCACATTGTTTGTGTGATAGTGGTGGTGGCTTTCTGCTGAAACCGACTACCACCACGGCTTATGGTCAGTGGCCCTATAACCAACAACACAAGACACTCCACCAGTTCTTAGATTCGTACTGACATGTTTTATTCATTCTAGAGTTTATATCATGTTTCTATGTTATTAATATTGTTTATTATGTCATATTAGATGAATTGTGCTAGATAAATAAGCTATAGAGTTGATATTATTGTCATATTGAAGGACTATTTTGTCCTGCCTGTAAACAAACTCCAATACACGAACAAAAGTCTTCAATAAAGGTAATACTTATTTAACTGTTCATTTGTCCATTATAATTAGTGCTTTATATTTATTTCTCATTGTTTTCTGTATGTAAAACTATAGTATTTATTCTTTAAAAAAAATGAATTTTTGGTGAAAATTTTTGGGTGGAAAAGGATTAATTGTATTTACATTGTTTCTTATGGGAAATAAGGTTTCGAATTACGAAAGTTTTGTGTTGAGAAATACCTCCTGGAACGGATTAATTTCGTTAGTTGAGGGACCAATGTATTTTTATACAATATTTCTTATTTATAAATACTACATTGTTTCAGGGTTTTCCTTATGAAACTAGTGATCTAGTGCAGTTAGAAAATGGAGTGTTTGTGAGGCTATTATAATAAGACCTCAGAAGGGAAAGCATGGGAAGATATGGTCAGAGCGATAATTATTTTTACCACAGGAGTGGCCGCCATCACTCCTCACATAATGACATATTTTATTCATTCTAGAGTATATATCATGTTTCTATGTTACTTATATTGCTTATTATGTCATATTAGATCAATTGTGATAGATAAATAAGCCATAGAGTTTTATATTAGCATTATATTGAAGTATTTTCTATTTTCTCTTGCCTCCCGAGTCAGGAATTCTGCTGGAGCAGATTAACCCTCTGGGGGTCGACAGGCCTTCTCAGGAAAGTGTTCCTGGGGTCGAAAATTTTTTGGAAAAAAAAAAATTAATTTTTTCTTATGAAATGATAGAGAATCTTTTTCCGATCATAACGCCACCAAAATTATGAAATTTGATCGAAAACTAACGAAATTATGCTTTCGCGAAGTTAGCGGTAGCCATGACACTTACGCATCGGCGATTTTGCCCACTTTGAGCCCTATTTTCGACAAATTCCAATGTTTCAGTCTCCTAAAACTATAGCTATTTCGATAGAACTCCATTTGTTCTATCGATTGAGTACAAGAAACTGCCTATTTACCAATTTCATCTACCCAAAATAGTGGTCAGAAAATGGCAATTTTCCAATTTCACACAAATTTCAAACGATGCCAATTTCAAAATAGGGTCCAGAATAAACAAGGCAGACATTCCTGGCACTAAAATAACATGTTCTCTGTTCATTAGTCACGTCTCCAGGCCCCTGTTCCATTACTTTTGCTTTTCATTTTGAATTTTTATTCTCACAAAAAATAGAAGATTTACTGTTATGTATACAACTGCATCATTGTAAAAATGGTACAAATAATATCAGAGCACTTGTGCATGAATATAAGACTCGCCAGTGGATGTGTATTGGAGGCATGGTGTGATTTGTTTACTCTTGAACATCGTCAAAAATCGAACATTTTCGCTACTTTGAGCTCAATTTCAAGGTACTTGTCATTGTCATACCAATCAAAATCATCTCTATTTCTGTAATATATCTTCCATTCTATCAAAGGAGACCAAGAAAAAGAGAATGCATCAATATATGCCATACGAAAATCGACGGCAAAGTCGCTGTTTTTTTTCTCTCATTATGCAGTGTGTACTGCAGGATTTTTTTTATACTGGGCACATTGACCACACAGACCCATTCTTTCATATGTATGCCTACCAGACATTTTCAGCTTAAATTGAGGCCGCTAGAATTTGGGCGTACTAGTACGGCACCAACCCCTGCTCGTAAAACGTACTAGTACGACACCGACCCCCAAAGGGTTAATGGCAATTCAATTAATTTCAATGAGGAAAATTTATTTGATATACAGTTGTCCCTCGGTTTTCGTGCATCTCCAAACTCGAACATTTATGTAAGTGTATTTTCGTAAGTGCTGTTGCAAGTGTATTTTTGGGGGTCTGAAATAGACTAACCTACGTGACATTATTTCTTAAGGAAGTAAATTCGTTCGGTAATGGCACTTGAGCAACATTCTGGAACGAATTTTCGGCGAAAACCGAGGGACCACTGTATGAGCAAATTGAGTTACGAGCTAGGTCACGGAATGGATTAAACTCTTAAGTCAAGGTACCACTGTATGTTCAGTCCTGAAACAAATCAAAATCATCTCTATTTCTTTAATATATTTTCCATTCTATCAGATGAGACCAAAAAAACGAGAACAGAACCATAAAAACCATATGAAAATACACTGCAAACTCACTATTTTAAACCAAAAACACTGTCGCAGTTTTTTCTTATCATGTACTGCGTGCTGCAGGATTTTTTTTTATGTGGTGCACACTTACCGTATAGTCCCATTCTCTCATATTTAGGCCAAAATTTACTGCTCACAGCTTATCTGAGTGACCTGAGCTCATGGAACCGACCCTAGCTTCAAAGCTGTGATACAATGGGACCGACCCTGAAAGGGTTAAACATTTTTCAGAGTCCAAACGCACCGGCTTGTTTAAAATTCAGTTGTAAAAAAAACCTTACATGAAAGCCCTGTTTCAAAAGTGCTTTGAAGTGACCTCTGACACTGACCTAACTCTCAGAGACTTTTGGAGGAGTCAGTTCAACATTCTTTAGTGTGTGAAGCTGATAATTAAAGCCAGGGAAATACTGTTTCAGACATCAAACTTTCTGCAGTTAGAACACCACCTAGGAACCAATTAAGTTCAAACACCTAGGTTCCACTGTATAGGCCACTGATATTACATGGTTTGTGTGTAATTCTGGTGATATGTTTGGCATTATTTTCACCCACAAATCTTTTTTCTCCACTGATATTTGAACAATGTCTCTCTGCTCGTGTGTGTCCAGTTTGCCCTTGCTTTCAAACTACATGACCTTACATTTGTTTGAGTTGAACTCCAAAGACCACTTGTTTGACCATATCTGCAGCTTGGTAGACAATGGCAAAAACCAACAAGTGGGAATAAAGACTGGTTCCAGAGAATCTTCTTAAAACAATGTTTTGCCCAAGGCTGGGCTCTATCAAATATAGTGATAAAACTCAGCTTGTTAAGGTCTCCCCAGATGTTATCTCTATCCTTTCCTGTTCTTATTATCCTCATTAAATTTAAATCAACAAAGTGACATATCAGATTCAATCCCTTCTGAAGGTCATTGACATATGCTAAGAACAGTAGTACGTACATAGTCCTACCACCGACCACTGTGGGACCCATCTTGTTACTCTCCCATTCTTATGTCTCATTCCTTATTGTTACTCTGTGAATGTGTTTGTGCATGCATCAATAAAATTAATAAATACTGTACTTCACAATATGAACCACAATATCATGACAAACAATTCACAACCCACAAACTTTAACTGAAAACTCGAGAACATTTCAGTCTGCCCTGGATTATCAAATCACATTACAACAGACTTGTTACTTGATAAAAGCTGTTCACATGCAACAGTCAACTCATTATGAGTATATAAAGGATATCTATGCAAGACATAAAACTTTCTCCCCACAGAACACTATCAAACTAGAACAACTTTACATGTTCCTCTGTATAACTCATATTAATTTCCAGTGACTAACCTGTTTCTCCACTAAGCACTACCACTTGGTGTTTTTGAAGTGCATCAACAATTTCATCTCTCATCTTGTATGAAGGCAGCTTTTTACGAACCTCAAGCATCTGTTGATAACTGTATAAACAGGTTAAAATAAATATAGTTACCACTAATACATATACAGTACAGTGGAACCCCGGCTAACGAACACCCCGGAAATCGTACAATTATGTAAGTACAGTGGTACCTCGACTTACGATATTTTTTCATTCCAGAATGCTGTTCAAGTGCCATTACCAAACGAATTTATCTCCTTAAGAAATAATGTAAAATAGACTAGTCTGTTTAGACCCCTAAAAGTACACTTACAAAAGCATTTAAAAAAATAAACTTACATAAAAGGGTGTGTTTGGGGACCATCGTAAGTCGAGGTACCACTGTATATTGTAAGTGCTTGTGGAAGTGTATTTTTGGGGGTCTGAAATAGACTAACCTACGTGACATTATTTCTTAAGGAAATAAATTCGTTCGGTAATGGCACTTGAGCAGCATTCTGGAAAGAATTTTCGGCGAAAACCGAGGGTCCACAGTATATGAAAAAAGAAAAAAAAGTTGAAACTCCAAGCAAAGTGACTTGCCTGTAGCTTGCAAGTCTTCATTAGTGACTCCAATTCTGATGATCTGGCACAACTTGTTAAGTTCCCTTAGACTTCTACCTTTGTTTCAGTAATACTGTACTTCTATGTGCTGGAAGGCTGAAAACTTGTGCCCTTTCATATTAACACACCATTCTTCAATTGTAATTATGAAATTACAATATTTCATTCTATTAAAATAGTTTAGAACAGATAAGGAATCTAACCTCTAAATACATATATACAGTGGACCCCCGAGTAACGAACACCCCGGAAATCGTACAATTATGTAAGTATAATATTGTAAGTGCTTGTGGAAGTGTATTTTTGGGGGTCTGAAATAGACTAACCTACGTGACATTATTCCTTAAGGGAGTAAATTCATTCGGTAATGGCCCTTGAGCAGGCTTCTGGAATGAAGTTTTTACGTTACTCGGGGGTCCACTGTATTATGCATAGATTAAATTCAACCTATCATATTTTTTTAATACAGTGGTCATCTCCCCTGAGGTAGGGTGACCCAAAGAAGAGAAAACACCTACCATCACTATCACCGTCTTGCCAGAAGTATCTGACATTACAGTTCAGACAACCCTCTAAACTGAAACATCTTCGCCCCTCCTTTAGACTACAGGCACTGTACTTCCCACATCTGGGACTCAGGTTGCCTTATCAGTTTCTCTGAATTCTTTCATAAATATTACCTTGCTCACACTCCAACAGCACATAAATCCATAAAAATCAATTGTCGCCACTCGCTTTAAACATACTTACACAAGCTTGTTGGATGTTCATGCCCCTAGCACTCAAAATCTCCTTTACCCTGTCCCTCCAAACCTTCCTGGGATTACCCCTAACCTTCCCTCCATCCACCCTAGATTGATACACACACTCAGATATCCTATCCTGCTCAATCTTGTCTCATTGCTCAAACCACCTTAACAACATATCCCCTCAGTCCTGTGAAATATACTTCTGGCAACCCCACACTGTTTTCTAATCTCCATGCTGCAAATCCTTTCCATAATATTCACCCCACACATTGCTCCCAAACATGGCATCTCCACTACCTCCAGCCTCCTTCTCAATACAGTGGAACCCCGAGTTTCGAACATTCTTTATTCCAGAATGCTGTTCAAGTGCTGTTACCAAACGAATTTATTCCCATAAGGAATACTAATGTAAATTAGATTAGTCCATTTTAGTCCCCCAAAAATACACTTATAAAAGCACTTACAATAATAAACTTACATAATAGGGCGAGTTGGGAGTGTTCGAAACTCGGGGTACCACTGTACAATGTTTAAAGCCCATGCTTCACATTTACATAGAAGTAGTGGTATCACTATACTCTGGTAAATTCCCTTATTAGCCTCTATACATAAACTACTTTCTTTCTGCAGATGTCTCAACACACCACGTACCCTCCCTTTCCCCTTGTTTATTCTATGGTGTACTTCTTCTTTCATAGACCTATCTGTTGAAATGTCCATTCCCAAATACAGTGAACCTCCACTTATGAGTGCATCCACGTGCAAGTTTTTCCAGATATGAGCAGTCACTCAGTCAATTTTTTGCTTCCAGACGCGAACAAAATTTCCAGATACGAGCGGGCCTCAAGTGAGGTTCCTTGACACTGGTGAGGGGCTCTTGCTCTTGATCTAGGGAATTGGATCTCAGTTGTTTATTGGACTATCTTATTGAAACTTTTGCAATGTATGATGAAAAGATGCTTCTTAACGTACACCAAAATGAAAGAAATTGGACCATAAATAACGGAGTTCACTTCTAAAGCATAAGCCTCACCTTAGTGGTATTTTCGGTATTTTCGTATGGTTTTTATGGTTGTATTCTCGTTTTTTTGGTCTCGTTTGATAGAATGGAAGATATATTACAGAAATAGATATGATTTTGATTGGTTTCACGACAAAAAGTACCTTGAAATTGAGCTCAAAGTAGCAGAAATGTTCGATTCTTTGGCTATGTTCAAGAGTAAACAAATGACATCACCTCCATTCCAATATGCAGTCATGAATGGGTTACTAATACTAATACAATTATTACAATAATGCAGTAATCTGCATAACAGTAAATCTTCAATTTTTTTTTAATTTTTTTTTAATTTTATTCATTCTACAGTATATATCAGGTTTTTATGTTATTTATACGTATTGTTTATTATGTCATATTAGATGAATTGTGATAGGTAAATAAGCCATGGAGTTGATATTAGCGAAATATTCAAGGAGTATTTTGTCCTGTCTCCAGATAAACTCTCGTCCGCCGCAGACACCGCCACATATATGACATACAGTGGACCCCGGTGTTCGTCCTGCTCCAAACTCGCCCTTTTATGTAAGTATATTTTTTTAAATGCTTTTGTAAGTGTATTTTTGGGGGTCTAAAAGGACTAGTATACGTTACATTATTCCTTATGAGAATAAATTTGTTTGGTAATGGCACTTGAACAGCATTCTGGAACGAAAAAATCACGAAAACCGGGGGTCCACTGTATTTTATTAATTCTAGAGTATATATCAGGTTTCTATGTTATTTATATTGTTTATTATGTCATATTAGATGAATTGTGATAGATAAATAAGCCATATAGATGATATTAGCAAAATATTGAAGTACAGTGGACCCTCGCTATTCGAACACTCCAAAACTCACCCTCATTCCAGAATGCTGTTACCAAACAAATTTATTCCCATAGGGAATGATGTAAATTAGATGAGTCCATTTCACACCCCCAAAAATACACTTATAAAAGTACTTAAAAAAATAAACTTACATAAAAGGGCGAGTTTTGGAGTATTCGAATAGCGAGGGTCCACTGTATCTTGTCTTGCCTCCTGAGAGCCGGAACGGATTAATTGCAGTTCAATTACGTAATTTAAATGAGGAAAATTGACACTGCAAACGAGCAAATCCAGATGCGAGCAAGGTCATGGAACGGATTAAACTCGCAAGTAGAGGTTCCACTGTATCTGGATACATTCACTTCATACTACCTCCTAGCAATTTGATATATTTCTCATTGCTTAGACATTTTTATAACACTCATCACCTTGCTCTTTTCAATGTTCACTTTTAAATTCCTTTTCTTTTTCACTCTCTCTCCCAAATTCCTCCACTTCTCTTCATTATCCCCCAAAGAACTGTCTTGCTGGCAAAGAACAACTCTGACAGTTCCCACTTTGTATCAGATTCATTATTCAATATACTACAGTGGACCCCCGGTTTTTGTGATTTTTTCGTTCCAGAATGCTGTTCAAGTGCCGTTACCGAAGGAATTTGTTACCATAAGGACAAATGTAAATTAGATTAGTCCTTTTAGACCCCAAAAATACTTACAAAAATACACTTACATAATTGTTTGAGTTTGGAGCATCATGAACACCGGGGGTCCACTTTATTTTAATCCCCAACACCTTACCATTTACAGTGGTACCTCGAGTTACGATGGTCCCCAAAATCGCCCTTTTATGTAAGTTTATATTTTTAAATGCTTTTGTAAGTATATTTTTGGGGGTGTAAAAGGACTAGTCTATTTTACATTATTTCTTATGGGGATAAATTCGTTTGGTAATGGCACTTGAACAGAATTCTCGAACGAAAAAATATCGTAACTCGAGGTACCACTGTACTTTCTTTACAATCCCATCTATCAATATTGTATGTTAAATAACCATGGTGACATCACACATCCCTACCTAATGCCTACTTTTACCAGAAAATAATCCTTTTCCCTTCTATACACCATAAAATGAGCATCATCATTCACAGAAAAATTCTTTATAAGAAACCTTCCACGTATTTCTTGCATATGCAAAACTGTTTCCCTGTCCACTCTAATAAACATCACTTCTTAATCCATAAATCCAATAACCAGTTCCTTACCTTTATCTAAATATTGCTCACTTATATACTTTAATGTAAATACTTGGCTTATACATCCTCCACCTTCCTAAATCCTCCATGTTCCTCTGCAATCCTATTTTTTATCTTGCTCCTACCTCTTCTGACAATAACACACACTTTACCTAGTATACTCAACAGTCTTGCTCCTTAATAAATCTTACACTATCTCTTGTCTCCACATCTTATAAACATCATCACTTTTTTTCACTTTTGTCAATCTTCCTTTAAACAACTTTTCATGGTTCTCACTAAAAATCCTATTCTTTTATTCATTACTCTTGTTTCTTTTTACCTGCTGAAACCATTTTCCTTATACAGTGGAACCTCGGTATATGTTCTTAATCCGTTCCAGGACCTTGGACTCAAATTAAACAGGACATATACCAAACAAATTTTTCCATAAGAAATATAGGGAAAACGATTAATCCGTTACTATGAAAAAAAAAATCCTATTGTATTATACAGTGGTCCCTCACCTAACGAGTATTCCATATAACGAGCAAATCGCGTAACGAGCGCTTTTTTTGCTAAATATTTCCCTCATGTAGCAAGCATTCCCTCGTGTAGCAAGTCGTACTAGACATGTCCAGAAGCCCCGCGCCTGCGAAAGACGCAAGTGTAGCATTGTTTACCATAGAGAGAACATTACTCAGCGTGCTCTATCAAACATTCATAATACTTTTGTTGTATTTTATGGTGATTTAGTGATTGGCACTGTGAAATAAGTCACCATGGGTCCAAAGAAGCTTCCTAGTGGCACCCCTGTGGTAAAGAGTGAGAACCACCATCGAACTGAAGAAAGAAATTGTAGAAAAATATGAGAGTGGTGTACATGTGAGTGAGCTTTGCAGGATGTACAAGAAAAGCACATCTACTATCGCCACTATCCTGGCAAAGAGAAATGAGATCAAGGAAGCTAATGTTGAAAAAGGGGTTGATATGTTAACGAAAAAGAGATCGAAAACAGTGGATGAGGTTGAGAAGTTGTTGATGGTGTGGATAAACAATAAACAATTAGCAGATGATACTATTTCCACGGTGATAATTTGTGAAAAGGCAAGGAAGTTGCACACAGATCTTGTCAAGACAATGCCTGCAACCAGTGGTGAGGCGAGTGATTTTAAAGCCAGCAAAAGCTGGTTTGACAGGTTTAAGAAACGTAGTGGAATACACAGTGTTGTGAGCCATTGTGAGGCAGCCAGCTCAGACAAACATGCAGCTGAAAAGTTTGAGAGTGAATTCCAGGGGTTCGTAGAGGCTGAAGAATTCCTCCCCCAAAAGTGTTTAATTGTGATGAAACAGGCCTGTTTTGGAAGAAAATGCCCAACAGGACCTTCATTACTCAGGAGGAAAAGGCACTGCTAGGACACAAGCCTATGAAAGACAGGCTAACTCTCATGATGTGTGCCAATGCCAGTGGTGATTTCAAAGTGAAGCCTTTACTCATGTATCACTCAGAAAATCCCAGACCCTTCAAGAAACACAATGTTAACAGGAATAAGTTGTGTGTGCATTGGAAGGCTAACACTAATGCATGGGTCACTAAGGACTTTTTCAAGGAATGGTTGACTGCAGTGTTTGGCCCTAGTGTGAAGAAATACCTCCTGGAAAAGAAATTGGGACTCAAGTGCCTCCTGGTACTGGACAATGCTCCTGCTCATCCTCACAACTTGGAAGAGTATTTGTCTGATGAGTTCAGTTTCATCACAGTTAAGTTCTTGCCTCCTAACACCACTCCTCTCATCCAGCCCATGGACCAGCAGGTCATTGCAAACTTCAAGAAACTGTACACCAAAGCAGTGTTTCAGAAGTGCTTTGATGTGACCTCAGACACTGCATTGACCCTAAGAGAGTTCTGGAAAGATCACTTCAATATCGTGCATTGCATAGGCCTTATAGGTAAGGCTTGGGAGGGAGTGACTTCCAGGACTTTGAACTCTGCTTGGAGACCATTGTGGCCAGGTTGTGTCCAACAGAGGGATTTTGAAGGATTTGAGGCTGACCCTGACCCTGACCCTGATGACCCTGTGCCTGTTGTGGAAGATATTGTGGTATTGGGGAACAGCCTGGGGTTGGAGGTGAGTGGTGACGATGTGAAAGAGTTGGTGGAGGAGCACAGGATAGAGCTAACAACTGAAGAGCTGCAAGAGCTTCATCTGGAACAGCAACAGACCACAGCTGAGGGAGGTGCCTTCTTCAGTGCTTAAGGAGATGTGTACAAAGTGGAATGAGTTGCAGACATTTATTGAAAGACACCACCCTGAGCAAGCTGAAATGAGCCTTCTGTGCAACCACTTCAGTGACAGAGCCATGTTGCACTTCAGGAAAGTGTTGAAAAGTCGCCAGAAACAGAGGACTGTGGACAGTTACTTTACCAGGCAGGGGTCTACTGACTCTCAAGCTGGTCCTAGTGGCATTAACCCTTTCGGGGTTTTGGTCGTACTAGTACGTCTTACGCACTGGGGTTATTGACGTACTAGTACGCCTAAATTCTAGCGCCCTCAAATCAAGCAGAAACAGGCTGTTAGGCCTAGATGTGATAGAATGGGTCTGTGCGATCAGTGTGCGCAGTATAAAAAAATTCCTGCACCACACAGTGCATAATGAGGAAAAAAAACTCTGACCATGTTTTTGGTTTAAAACAGCGACTTTGCAGTCTATTTTCGTATGGTATTTATTGTTGTATTCTCGTTTTCTTGTTCTCATTTGATAGAATGGGAGATATATTACAGAAATAGAGATGATTTTGATTGGTTTGACAATGACAAGTACCTTGAAAGTGAGCTCAAAGTAGCGAAAATGTTCGATTTTTGACGATGTTCAGGAGTAAACAAATCATACCATGCGTCCAATACACATCAACTGGCGAGTCTAATATTCATGCACAAGTGCTCTGATATTATTTATACCATTTTTACAATGATGCAGTTGTATACATAACAATAAATCTTCTATTTTTTGTGAGAATAAAAATTCAAAATGGAAAGCAAAAGTAATGTAAGAGGGGCCTGGAGACGTAACAAATGAACAGAGAAGATGTTATTTTAGTGCCAGGAATGTCTGTCTTGTTTATTATGGATCCTATTTTGAAATTGGCATCGTTTGAAATTTGTGTGAAATTGGAAAAATTGCCATTTTCTGACCACTATTTTGGGTAGTTGAAATTGGTAAATAGGCGGTTTCTTGTACTCAATCGATAAAAGAAATGGAGTTCTAGCGAAATAGCTATAATTTTAGTAGACTGAAACATTGGAATGTGCCGAAAATAGAGCTCAAAGTGGGCGAAATCGCGGATGCGTAAGTGTCATGGCTACCGCTAACTTCGCGAAAGCGTTATGATCGGAAAAAGATTCTCTATCATTCCATAAGAAAAAATATTTTTTTTTATTTTTTTAAATTCGTGGACCCTGAGAACGAGTTTCAGAGACCCCCCTTGGACCCCCAAAGGGTTAAAAGACCAAGAAGGGAAGTAACCCCAGAGAGGGACTTGTTACCTGAAATCCTTTTGGAGGGGGTTTTCCCTTCCAACCACTAACACCCTGCCCCTGTCATCATCTATATCTTCCAGATGCCTGCAAGTCTCTTCAATAAAGGTAAGTAAATGTTATTTATATTTTATTTTTGGTGAATATTTTTTTGTGGAACGGATTAATTGTATTTACATTATTTTTTATGGGAAATAAGGCTTCGGATTACGAAAGATTCAGATTAAGTAATAACTCCTGGAACGGATTAATTTTGTTAACCGGGGGTCCACTGTATATCAAAATACATACTAACTAATCAACCTCTCATCCACCAGCACATAGTGAAGTAGTTTTCTTTCATTATAAGCTTAATGCCTCATATACTTTTACTATCTTCTTGAAATTTGAATTTCCTATTAATTACAAAACACTTGCTTAATGTAGCTCAAAGGCCCCCTTTCCCAGTGTCACTTATATCAGGCTTTCCAACTTTCCTATTGTTATCTATTAGTGGCTTCGAGAATCACTGCCTCCACAGCTCAATCTCAGAACAAATTTCACAACAAAGCCTCCCTGTTGTTCAGCTCATTTAGCTGAAAATTTCCTGATATTCACTTAAATCCTCCCAGTCTTTTTCTTTATGTCCCCTTATCTCTAAATACATAAACACTACTGCTACCCAATTCTCACTTTCATTCTAAATCACACTTCTCAAATTTCAAAATTTATATCCATTATTCCTCTCCATAAAAGCACATTCAACATTACTTTCCAAGATGCATTTAATTTAGGTCCATAAATTCACTTCATATTCAAACTCCCAATTCTTTTAATTCTGTTTCATTATTGCAAAGACATTTAATTCCTTCTCATTCATTTTATCAACATTATGTCCTTTCTTAATACCTGTGCCACATTAAAACACATTTTAAAAGTTCAACTTGAAAAATTCCATTTTTTATTCATACATAGAGGAAAGGTGGAAAGCAGCTAAATGCTTCATGTAAATTAGTTTCTTTGTAAGACATGTGGCTAAAGGGCAAGAATTCTAGCCGACTTTATTTCCCCAGGGAACTGGGAAGGAAAAGTTAAATTTACAAATTTCTAAGAAACACAAGAAGGTAGAGATATAACACTAGGAAGGCAAGGACATGTAAACAATATTATAAATACAGGCAGGCCCCACTTTACAGACATTTCAAATTATACCCAAAAATTCATTTATACAGCTCCTGATTCGCTATTACAGCGTCTACACGCCAATCTGTTTACATCCTCCATGAGCTCCGTGTCTCTCTCAATCATGTTTGGAAACTTTCCAAAGTTCCAAGTGTTTTAAAGTTATTGCATATTTTATACATACAGTGGTACCTCGGTTAACGATATTTTTTCGTTCCAGAATGCTGTTCAAGTGCCATTACCAAACGAATTTATCCCCATAAGGAATAATGTAAAATAGACTAGTCCTTTTAGACCCCCAAAAATACACTTAAAAAAGCATTTAAAAAAAATAAACTTGCATAAAAGGGCGAGTTTGGGGACCATCGTTAACCGAGGTACCACTGTACTCTGTGTTACAATGACATCTAAGGGTAGTTGTGATCAAAAGAGGAGTCGTAAAACTTACTTTAAGTGCAAAGTTAGAAATTATTAAACTCAGTGAGCAAGGTATGTCTATGGCTGATACAGTACTGAGATACTACTGATAATTGTACTTATGTGTACCTTTACCTAAATAAACTTACACACTGTGCTGGCGTGCAGGTACATTTAAATCACTATTTGAAGATGCAATAACACAAGCATAATAATAATAATAGGAAAGGATGGAGGGAGGAGGTAAAAGAGGTTTTGTGTGCAAGGGGCCTGGACATGCAGCAGGCATGTGTGAGTGTTAGATAGTAGTGAATGGAGATGAATGGTTTTTGGGACCTGACGAGCTGTTGGAGCGTGAGCAGGGTAATATTTTGTGAAGGGATTCAGGAAAACTGGTTAGGCGAACTTGAGTCCTGGAGATGGAAAGAACAATTCCTGCACTTTAAAAGAGGGGTTTGGGATATTGGCTGTTTGGAGTGACATCTAAACTGCCATATCTGGGCACCTCTACAAAGACAGAAATTATGTGTGAATGATGGTGAAAGTGTTGAATGATAAGTGAAAATATTTCTTTCTTATTTTGGTTCACCCTGCCTCAGTTAGAGACAGCTGGCGTGTTAAAAAATAATAATAAGAAGAAGAATCACTGGGGCGCTTTAAATGTCATATATGACGTTATTATTGACATTTTCATTATTCCATCCATGACATTTTTTTTCAAAATTATAAAAGAAACCTGCTACATATATAAACATAATACAGACAACCATACTAGAACAAATAAACACAATTGTGAGGTGTGGTAGTTGGGTGGGTTTAAAGGAGTGTCCAAGGCCCTAAGTCTCTTCAATTCTATGAAGGCTGAGAGAGGCAAGGAAACTGCTGAAGATAAATTCAAAACTAGCAGAGGCTGATTTTATCTCCTCTTGACTTCCTACAATAAATACTACTCATCTCTCACCCTACATTAAGGCCAAAAATATTTTAAGTAATGAATGTACTGTACAGTGGACCCCCGGATTACGTCATTATTTCGTTCCAGAATGCTGGTCAAGTGCCGTTACCGAATGAATTTGTTCCCATAAGGAATAATGTAAATTAGATTAGTTTTTTTAGACCCCCAAAAATACACTTACAAAAATACACTTACATAATTGTTCGAGTTAGAAGCAGTACGTAATCCGGGAGTTCACTGTATATACGTATGCCTTTTACTTTTTTATAGCTTTTTAGGCCTAGTTCTATTGCTAACTTAATATATGGTAGTGTAAACATGCATCAGACATTTATATGCATTTCAAAGTGAAAAAAAAGGGTGATCAACCTTACAGCAGTAGCCTGGAACCTATCCCGCCATGTAAGCAGGGCCCTACTGTATAAAGTTATTAAATATATATGGTGTCTTAATGTTCTTGATACATCAAGGAAAATCTGTAATCCTGTCAGTGCACTAAACATTCAATTGACTTCTATTCTTTGTTCATATGGCAGGATGGTAGAATTTCCCATAAAACTTACAGTTTAGAATTTTGCTGTTCTACCATGTCCTTATAAAGTCTGTCATCCAAGTCTTCTCTCCGTATCAGCCCAAACTGTTCTCCTTTTAAAGCATCTAGACCATCAGAGTCCCGTAGCTGAAATTTAAGACAGACTTCATTGTCATCAACCTGAATGACAAAGCTATTTGTAATTCAGTATATACTGCTAGACTATAACTATTGTCTAGCTAAAATTAAAATAATAAGTAAAATAAATTGATCTCTCTCTCTCTCTCTCTCTCTCTTATGCAGCCTGTAAACTACTTCAAAATAACCAGTTACATTGCTCATACAATACTAAGCGCTAAGGTATGGCAAATGCTTACGTGATATGTTACAATTATGCACTCAGCCCTGGCTGTGCTATTGTGATCCACAGGAAAAGCAACTACAACTCAGACAGCTATCCCTCTACTCTGATGAATCGGTAACCTCTTGTACAACAAATTACTTCTGAATCTCCCCCACCCCTTCACTATTATTAACCATGGCATTCAAGAGAATTAATACTGCAGTGATACTGGAATTCTGAAGAAAGCAAAACAAGAATTTGTGACCATGCCCAAGAAAATAATGACATACAAGCTCTGACTAGACATGGCCTTAGAATGTGGAGTAAATGCTTTGAACACTTAAAATAAGTGTGAAAGCTCAATATATGCACAAGGAAATCTTAGGATATTACAATTGTTTAAAGGTGTGATACTCTTCAAAACAAGGAAAGAAGTAAACTTGACTGTATTGGGTTATCCTGGGTTAAATCTACACAGTGTGCTTTTTGGCTGAATTTTACATTATCATGAAATTATAATAAATGTGAAATGAATGTGGCATCTTCTCGCTAGTTCCACTCCCTCTTTGCTTGTAAGGGAAGTTTGGTGGTGGAACAACAGTTCCTGGCTGAATTGTTTACATGTGCTAGTGAGGCAGCATTACCTATGAAAGGTCCACTGCATGGAACCACCACCTTATGCTTTTTCCAGGCATGCTGTGGTGGTAGGAGACCTAAAATGGCAGCAGTCAGCATATGTAAGGGCACAAAAATTACACATACAAGTACTTCATGCACAGACAGGTCTCCTACATACAAGCACATCATACACAGCTTACGGATCAAGGATTTTTTTTTTTAACACACCGGCCGTTTCTCACCAAAGCAGGGTGACCCAAAAAGAAAGAAAAAAACCCAAACAGAAAGAAAAAACCCAAACAGAAAGAAAAAACCCAAACAGAAAGAAAAAACCCAAACAGAAAGAAAAAACCCAAACAGAAAGAAAAAACCCAAACAGAAAGAAAAAACCCAAACAGAAAGAAAAAACCCAAACAGAAAGAAAAAACTTTCATCATTCAACACTTTCACCATCACTCATACATAATCACTGTTTTTGCAGAGGTGCTCAGATACGACAGTTTAGATGTCCCTCCAAACTGCCAATATCCCAAACCCCTCCTTTAAAGTGCAGGCATTGTACTTCCCATTTCCAGAACTCAAGTCTGGTTAACCAGTTTTGCTGAATCCCTTCACAAAATATTACCCTGCTCACACTCCAACAGCTCGTCAAATCCCAAAAACCATTCACTCCTATCTAACGAGCTCATGCATGCTTGCTAGAAGTTCAAGCCCCTCACCCACAAAACCTCCTTTACCCCCTGCCTCCAACCTTTTCGAGAACAATCCCTACCCCGCCTTCCTTCCCCTACAGATTTATACACTCTCAAATACCTAAAAACATTCACTTCTTCCATACTCCCTCTCTCCAATGTGATACTGTATCAAATTTTTCTTTATCTAAATCATTTGATACCCTCATCACCTTACTCTTATCTATGTTCACTTTCAACTTTCTACTTTCAATTTTATACCTTGGTTATAAAAATTAAAAGACCAGAGAGAAGCAGAATAATGAAAGAAAACAATGGTAAGGTGAATGGTAAAGCAGAATGGATGGTTTATAATACAATGGAGAACAAGCTTATTAACCAAGAAATGACAAGTTTGAACAGCGGATAGAAGATCGAGAATAATGATTGCCTATTTGTATCTTTTATTCCATGTTTCCTCAGGAAACTTCCCACGTAGAATCATTATCTAGTGTCTAATCTGCCCTCAGCTGGTGATAGTTATATCACCACCACCACCATCATCATTAACCCTTAAACTGTCCAAACGTAGATATACGTTCACGTGCGTAGCTGACCGAATATTTTGAGAAAAAAATAAATTGTTCTTTTTCTTTAAAATGAAGAGTGCATTTTGTTTGTCATTCCCACATGTTGTAATACTGCACACAATGAGTGCAAAGACCCATTCTCTAATCTCTAGGCAACTCAAACTACAGAAATTCAAAGAATGCAAAAAATATTCATTACATTGGGGTATGATGGCAAGCTAATCAGCAGGTGACCCTGCAGTGAATCTTGCCAAAAAAAGAACCATCAGTGGAAAAAATGTGGCACTCACTTTAATTCCCCAACAAGCAATTCCTTTAATGAACCAAACAAAATACTTTTATCTCAAAACAGACAATGCTAGTACTTGATATATATAATAAGCCTGACTTACCTGGTTTCCATGAACATTAGCCATATATGCTTTCTTAAAGTCAGATTCATTTATATTCTCCAATCTCCGAGCAAAAGTTTCACTGAGAGGTCTCTTTTCTTTGTCCCCATCTGTAAGATATAGAAGTTTACACTCTCACAGTATTAATAATGATAAGGGTTTCTTTCAGAAACTGCATGTCACACTCATTTGACCATGGCAATATTATTGAATAACTGGAGAAATAACAAAGCTACAATATTGCACATTAAACAACGTTGGAAAGCTTCCACTTATTTCAATTATGTTTGCTACCTTTAAAAGCAACCTAATTTCTTAGTAAAAATTTTATCAAAAGTTTTCATGCACCTTTTAAAAACATACAAAAAACTCATAAATAATTTAACAAACATTTTAATTTATATACGTAAATACTGTATCCAGAAATAATCTTGGTAAAGAAAGTACAGCAATAAATATATATAGAGGAATTAGAAAAACAAGAGTTAAGAACATATATATGGAATGTTTACAGCTCCCAGCACAGCATCAAAATGAATCCCATCAATTTACACATTTCTTTTTCCTTTTATTTATCTCCTTTACACTGAGGTATCTGTGGAGACAAAGAACTTTATCCATAGAGGCAAAAAGGGGAATGTACCAGAGTACAATAGTGCCAACATTGTTGTATGGCTGTTAAGAATGAGTTTTGAATGTTGAAGCAAGGAGGAGGCTAGAATCAGCAGAGATGTCATGTTCGAGAGCAATGTGTAGTGTGAATATTATGCAGAGAACTGGGAGTTTGGAAATTAGGTGGTGTGAAGTTACAAGTATTATTCAGAGGGCTGAGGAGGGGTTTTTGAGGTGGTTTGGGCATTTAGAGAAGATGGGGAAAAATATGATGACTAGAAGGGCGTATAAACTTGGGGTGGAAGGACCAGTTGGGGTCATCCCGGGAAAGGTTGGAGGGAAGGGGTAAAGGAGGTTTTCTGAATGCTAGAGACATGGGTATCCAATAGGCTTGTGTGAGCATGTTAATACAGAAGTGCAGGTGAGTGGCTTTTATAATTTGACATGTTGAAGGGCTTCAGGGAAACTGGTTATCCAGCCTTGAGGCCTGGAGGTGGAAAGTAGAGTACTTGCACTCTACTTCGGTTTGGAGGGTCATCTGAACTGTGATGTCAGTACTCTTCTAGGCAAGAGTGATTGAATGAGCAACAGTAAAAGCATTTTCTTCTTTGTCAGGTCACCTTGTCATGGTTTGGGTCAACCAGTGTTAAAAAATAGATAATATACAGCCTCTCCTCACTTACCAATGTACTCGTTTACCAACGACTCGGACTTACGACGGGCTCTCTGACCAGTATGAATATGTATCGTGTATTAGAGCTGATTTTCTCTATTCTGTTTATTCTTTCTTTCTTTCAACACGTCGGCTGTTTCCCACCGAGGCAGGGTGGCCCAAAAGGAAAAACAAAAGTTTCTCCTTTTACATTTAGTAATATATACAGGAGAAGGGGGTTATTAGCCCCTTGCTCCCGGCATTTTAGTCGCCTCTTACGACACGCATGGCTTACAGAGGAAGAATTCTGTTCCACTTCCCCATGGAGAGAGGAAATAAGAACAAGAACTAGTAAGAAAATAGAAGAAAACCCAGAGGGGTGAGTATATATATGCTTGTACATGAATGTGTAGTGTGACCTAAGTGTAAGTAGAAGTAGCAAGATGTACCTGAAATCTTGCATGTTTATGAGACAGAAAAAAGACACCAGCAATCCTACCATCATGTAAAACAATTACAGGCTTTCGTTTTACACTCACTTGGCAGGACGGAAGTACCTCCATTCTGTTTATTACAATATACAATACACTACTGCATAAACATTTAAAAATATACTAAAAATGTTATAAATGGTGAAAAGGTGACATTAAAACAATGTCAAAGATAGTTGACACAAACCCACTACCATTATAGTATGCTCCTTGCTCAGCAACGAATTCATTTACCAACATGGTTTTAGGAACAGAACTCCGTTGTTAAGTGAAGAGAAGCTAGGATGCCCCCCAATTCTGACTGGCTAAATTTTGGAGGCATTACATGTAAGAAACACACATGTTGATGGTTCGTTCTGTGATTGTTTACCACTGATGCAGCTGCCTGGGCGTGTTCTCTTTTTACTCACTGTCTTGATGCATGCAAGTGGATAAGATACTATATTTCAGCATGATACAATGTTTGTACAGAGATGAATGACATTTAGGTGTACATGCAGAAAGCCCCTTAATATGCAGAGCATTTTGGGCAAACTAAAGACTAACTTAACATTAATACAGCAGATTATGTTCCAGGCTACCGCTGGAAAGCGGACATCGCCGGAAAGCAGAAGTCCATTTTTTCCACTTATAAATGCCAGATAACAAGTTTACACTAACATATATTTAAGTTAGCAATAGAACTAGGCATTAAAAACAAAAGTAAAATACACACACAGTACACTCATTACTTACCTTAAAATATTTGTAGTCTTAATGTAGGGTGAGAGGTGAGTAGTATTTATTTGTAGGAAGTCAGGTGTAAGAGGTATGGTAGTCAGCCAGGACACCCCACCCACACGTTCTATATATACTACAACACTTAGGGCGCAATAAAGCGATAAAATGCATTAACAATACACTCATTACTTACCTTAAAATATTTGTAGTCTTAATGTAGGGCGAGAGGTGAGTAAACGAGGTAAAACAAATAAACAAGAACAAGTAAATGAGAGAGGAGAAAGACGTGGAGAATGCAAACAAGCAGACGAACGAGTCTGGTTTTGGTTGATACATGTTCATCTACACCTAACATCTCATATTTATGTTAATTTATTCTACTATGGGGTGTATTTATCATGTTTATATGTTACATAGCGTGTTTATTATACAATTTTGAAAAAATATCATAGATGGATTAACCCTTTCGGGGTCGGTGCCGTACTAGTACGTTTTATGCGCCAGGGTCGGTGCCGTACTAGAACGCGTAAATTCTAGCGGCCTCAAATTAAGTGGGAAACGGCTGGTAGGCCTACATATGAAAGAATGGGTCTGTGTGGTCAGTGTGCGCAATATAAAAAAATTCCTGCAGCACACACTGCATAATGAGAAAAAAAAACTGACTGTTTTTTTCGTTTAAAACAGCGACTTTGCAGTCTATTTTCGTATGGTATTTATTGATGTATTCTCGTTTTCTTGGTCTCATTTGATAGAATGGAAGATATACTGTATTACAGAAATAGAGATGATTCTGGTTGGTTTGACAATGACAAGTACAGTGGTACCTCGACTTACGATATTTTTTCATTCCAGAATGCTGTTCAAGTGCCATTACCAAACGAATTTATCTCCTTAAGAAATGATGTAAAATAGACTAGTCCGTTTAGACCCCCAAAATTACACTTACAAAAGCATTTAAAAAAATAAACTTACATAAAAGGGTGTGTTTGGGGACCATCGTAAGTCGAGGTACCACTGTACCTTGAAACTGAGCTCAAAGTAGCAAAAATGTTCGATTTTTGACAATGTCCAAGAGTAAACAAATCACACCATGCGTCCAATACACATCAATATTTTTCCACAAGTGCGTTGATATTATTTATGCCATTTTTACAATGATACAGTTGTATACATAACTAAATCTTCTATTTTTTGTGAGAATAAAAATTCAAAATGGAAAGCAATAGTAATGTAAGAGGAGCCTGGAGACATGACTAATGAACAGAGATGATGTTATTTTAGTGCCAGGAATGTCTGCCTTGTTTATTCTGGACCCCATTTTGAAATTGGCATCATTTGAAATTTGTGTGAAATTGGCCAAATTGCCATTCTCTGACCACTATTTTGGGTAGTTGAAATTGGTAAATGGGCGGTTTCTTGTACTCAATCGATAGAAGAAATGGAGTTCTAGCGAAATAGCTATGATTTTAGTGGACTGTAACATTGGAATTGGCCAAAAATAGGGCTCAAAGTGGGCGAAATCGCCGATGCATAAACATCGAGACTGGTAACTTTGCGAGAGCATAATGCCGTAAGTTTTCAATCAAATTTCATACTTTTGGTGTCGTTATGATCGGAAAAAGATTCTCTATCATTTCATAAGAATTTTTTTTTTTCCAAAAAAATTTTCGACCCTAAGAACAAGTTTCCGAGAAGGCCTGTCGACCCCCAAAGGGTTAATGAAAATGCTTATATTAACGTAATATACATCTAATGCACCTCAGTGATTATTATTGCATATTGTTATTATTAATATGGCGTCAAGATTAATTAGGCACTCTAAGTAATTTTAATGTGTACCTGCATGCCAGCACAATGTGTAAGTTTACTTAGGTACAGGTACACATAAGTATAATTATCAGAGTACAGTGGACCCTCGTTTTTCGTAATTAATCTGTTCCAGAGAGTGTGACTAATGGCGAAACTGACGATTTGCGAATCCATTTTCCCCATAAGAAATAATGTAAATCCAATTAATCCGTTCCAGATACCCAAAAGTATTAAAACAAAAAAATTGTTGACATGAAACATAGATGTACATACACAGAAAACAATGAGACATGAAGAATAAAACAATAATAACAAGACACTTACCTTTATTGAAGACTGATGTTGCTGGATGGAAGACAGGGAGGAGGGGAGAGGGAAGAGAGGCTATTCTTTTGAAGGGAAATCCCCCTCCATAAGGACTCTAGGTACCAAGTCCTCATCTGAGGTCACTTCCCTTCTTTGTCTTTTAATGCCACTAGGACCAGCTTGAAAGTCACTGCACACCTGTGGCACTAAATATGCCCAGAGACCTCTGTTTCTGGCAACTCTTTTAAAATTTCCCTAAAATGGGACACAAGATTGTCATTGAACATGTCACAGACACGGCCTGTAACAGCTTTGTCAGGGTGAGGTTCCTCCATAAATGATTGCACCTCACTCCACTTTGCACAAATGTCCTTAATCTTTGAAGAAGGCCCCTTCCATCTCTCTTCCTCCTCCTGTGAAGCAATTTCCTCAGCTGTGCTCTGTTGCTGTTGCAGATGAAAGTCTTGCAGCTCTTCAGTAGTTAGCTCTTCATTGTGGTCCACCACCAACTCTTCCACATCCTCACCACTCAAATCCAACCCGTTGGAATTCCCCAATGCCACAATATTTTCCACAACTGGCATCAGCTCCTCAGGGTCAGCCCCAAACCCTTCAAAATCCCTCTCTTGGACACAATCTGGCAACAATTTTCTCCAAGCAGAGTTCAAAGTCTGGAAGTCACTCCCTCCCAAGCCTTACCTATAAGGTTTATGAAATGGAGGATACTGAAGTGATCTTTCCAAAACTCTTTTAGGGTCAATTCAGTATCCGAGGTTATGTCAAAGCACCTTTGAAACATTGCTTTGGTGTAAAGTTTTTTGAAGTTTGAAATGACCTGCTTGTCCATGGGCTGGAGGAGAGGAGTGGTATTAGGGGGCAAGAACTTCACTCTGATTAAACGAAACTCCTTCATCATTTGCTCTTCCATGTCTGGAGGATGATAAGGAGCATTGTCCATTACTAGGAGGCACTTGAATTCCAATTTATTTTCCAGGAGGTATTTCTTCACACTGGGGCCAAACACTTCATTGAACCAATCAAGGAAGATTTCCCTCGTGACCCATGCCTTACTGTTATCCTTCCACATCACACACAAATTAGCCTTGGCAACATTGTTTTTCTTGAACACTCTGGGATTTTCAGAGTGATACACCAGTAAAGGCTTCACTTTGAAATCCCCACTAGCATTACTACAGAACATGAGAGTAAGCCTGTCTTTCATAGGCTAGTGTCCTGGCAGTGCCTTTTCCTCCTGCGTGATGTAGGTCCTCTTTGACATTTTCTTCCAAAAGAGGCCTGTTTCATCACAATTGAACACTTGTTGGGGTTTGAATTGTTCAGCCTCTATGTACCCTTTGAATTCCTGCACATATTTTTCAGCCACACATTTGTCAGAACTGGCAGCCTCACCATGCCTTACCACACTGTGTATGCCACTACACTTCTTAAATCTCTCAAACCAGCCTTTGCTGGCCTTAAATTCACTCACATCAGCACTCGTTGCAGGCATTTTCTTTACAAGATCGTCATGCAACTGCCTTGCCTTTTCACAAATTAGAGACTGCGTAACACTATCTCCTGCTAATAGTTTGTCATTGATCCACATCAACAATAACGTCTCCGCTTCTTCAAGTATTTTCGATCTCATTTTTGTGAGCATATTGACCCCTTTCACAACAACAGCTTCCTTGATTTCCTTTTTCTTGACCACGGTGGAAGCGATGGTTGTATGGGGTTTCCCATACAGCCTGGCAAGCTCCGTCACACGCACACCACTTTCATATTTTGCAACGATCTCTTTCTTGAGTTCTATCGTGTTTCTGACCTTAACCAAAGGGCTGGCACTAGGAGCTTTCTTTGAGCCCATGGTGGCTTATTTAGCAGTTGCAAGCACTAAAACGAATGGAATATTAAGAAATTTATCGTATGAACACGTTGGGTGATGGTCACTCGCTGATAAACAATGCCACACTGTCTGTGGATGGTGTGTTGAGGCCGCTCGTACGCATTTGAGACAAATGACTATTTGCCAGCCAAACGACGATTAGCGAGTCAATATTTTGAAAAAAAAAAACGTTATAATTATCGAAAATTGTGAATTGCTATGATTACGAAATACGAGGGTCCACTGTATATATAAAACATGAAATAACTTTAAAACACTTTAAATTTTGGAAAGTTTCCAGACATAAAGGAGAGACGCGGTGCTCACGGAGAATGTAAACAAACCGGGTGGAGCGCGGTGACCGTATTAGAAAGTCAGGTAGGGGGAGCCGTACAGCGAGTTTTGGTCATAATTTGAAATGTCTGTATTATAGGAACTCTGTAAAGAGGAGCCCTACTGTACATTGAATTTTTGCAGAGATTTAGCCAGACATGGGGTATGTTAGAGATTTTTGTGCCTAGTATTATGTCTATGGGTCTTGTTGAGAAAGTGCTTCAGGTCAGGATTAATATTAGAATTTATTGTTTTGTAAATGTAGGATGCACAGTAGTAAGAGTGAATGTTTTGTATAATGAGTAGATTTAAGTCTTTGAATAGTGGGGGGAGGGGGTGTTTTCTAGCAGTGGACTGTGTGATCATTTGTACTGCAGCTTTTTGTTGAGTTATTATCGGCTTAAGGTGATTTTCTGTTGTGGATCCCCAGGCATAAATAGCATAGATGTCTTGCTTAAGCCAGGTTTCACTAAGAATAATATGGGAGAATGTTTTATATAAGGAATCTAGGAATGCCAGATCATAGTGCTTACTTAGGGATATAATATTGCAATTAAATTTTTTTTTATTCCTGGCATTACTGAGAACTGTACTGGCTAGAATTGCATATTGATTTGCAATGATTTTTCATGCATTTTAAATATACAGTATTTCATGTTTATGTTTTTAAGTTTTGTAGGTAGTAGGTTGGTAGACAGCAACCGCCCAGGAAGGTACTACCGTCCTGCCAAGTGAGTGTAAAACGAAAGCCTGTAATTGTTCTACATGATGGTAGGATTGCTGGTGTTTTTTTTCTGTCTCAAACATGCAAGATTTCAGGTACATCTTGCTACTTCTACTTACACTTAGGTCACACTACACATTCATGTACAAGCATATATATACACACACCCCTGGGTTTTCTTCTATTTTCTTACTAGTTCTTGTTCTTATTTCCTCTTATCTCCAAGGGGAAGTGGAACAGAATTCTTCCTCCATAAGCCATGCGTGTTGTAAGAGGCGACTAAAATGGCGGGAGCAAGGGGCTAGTAACCCCTTCTCCTGAATATATTACTAAATGTAAAAGGAGAAACTTTCGTTTTTCCTTTTGGGCCACCCTGCCTCGGTGGGAAACGGCCGACGTGTTGAAAAAAAGAAAGAAAAGGAGAACCTTTCGTTTTTCCTTTTAGGCCACCCTGCCTCGGTGGGAAATGGCCGACGTGTTGAAAGAAAGAAAGTTTTTAAGTTTATTGATTTTACTATTTAAATGAAAGACTGGATATCAGATTGGAGGGAGGAAGCATGGAGGAAGTGAATGTGTTCAGATATTTGGAAGTGGACTTGTCAGCAGATGGGTCTATGAAAAATGACGTGAACCATAGAATTGGCCAGGGTAAATAGGAGAGTGGTGCATTGAGGCCCCTGTGGAAACAAAGAACATTATCCATGGAAGCAAGAAGGGGAATGTTTGAGAGTAGTATAGTGGTACCAATACTCTTATATGGGTGTGAAGCATGAGTTATGAATATTGCAGAGAGGAAGAGATTGGAGGCAGTGGAAATGTCGTGTCTGAGGGCAATGTGTGTAGTGTGAATATTATGCAGCGAATTCGTAGCTTGGAGATTAGGAGGTGCGGGATTACTTAAAGTATTATCCAGAGGGCTGAGGACGAGTTGTTGAGGTGGTTTGGACATCTAGAGAGGACGAAACAAAATAGGATGACTTGGAGGGTGTAAACATCAATAGTGGATGGAAGGTGGGGTAGGGGTCATCCACGGAAAGGTTGGAGGGAGGGGGTAAAGGCGGTTTTGTGCATGAGGGATTTGGATATCCAGCAGGCATCTGTGAGCATGTTAAAAAGGAGTAGAGGCAAATGGTTTTTGGGACTTAACAAGCTATTGGAGTATACTCAACAGACTTATTCCCCTTATAATTCTTAGCCTCCTCTCCTTTATACAGCACCAAGGAGTAATATGTGCTCTCTGACAATCCTTAGGTAAATAATGTACATAAATCTTACCATCTTCAAATTCCTGTGCCATAATAGATGATATTCGATTGTCCCACTCCTCTCCCAAATCATCTGTTGCCAGTAGGACTGAACTTGCACCTTCTAAACTTGAGACATTTCCTAAAGAGTTACTTCCCCCATCAAAAGAGTCCAGCATACGGCCTACATCTCTAACTTGACTAGCATTCATAGAGATAACTGGTAAACAGCATTCATCCTTGTCTTTGCGTTCTCGACACTTCTGAGCATACCAAAGACCTGTAAAAAGAAACAATTACTATATATACTTGAGCATAACCTGCCTCCATGAACAGGCCAACCTTTAATATTTTGCCCAAAACTCCTTAATTTTTTATATACCTCACAGATAAGTCTACCCTAGGGAGCAAGGGGCTAGTTACCCCTTCTCCTGTATAAATTACTAAATAAAGAGAAACTTTCATTGTTCTTTTTGGGCCACCCTGCCTCAGTGGGATGCAGCCGGTTTGTTGAAAAAAGTAGTAGTCTACCCTAGTGTTTGAGGGACTTTAAAAATGGGTCAAAAGCTACTAATTCAAAATATATTCTAGTGAAAACTCGGCAAAAAAAAACAATTACAATGTGGAAATTGATGAACAAATACAGGAGTATTGAACGACATCTTCAAAAATATTTCCCCCACAAAAAAAAAAAAAAAAATCTTATGAAATGGAGAATCTTTTTCTGAAGGTAATTACACCAAAATTACAAAATTAGATGGAATATTTACAGAATTATGCTGGAGAAAAGTTAGTAGTCTTGGTGCAATTTATGCACCATCAGTTTTGCCTACTGAGTCCTATTTTAGGTCAATTCCATTGTACCAGTCAACCAAATTCTTATCTATATTGTTAGTATGTCTTCCATTCTATTGACTGAGCACAAGAAACTGCCCATTCAACTATTTGAACTACCCAATAAAGCATCAGAATTTGGTATCTCAGCCAATTTCACACAAAATTAAAAAAATGACAATTTAAAGAGTCCATAATAAATAGTGTAGATATTCCTGGGAATAAAACCAAAGTTCCTCTTCTCATTAGTCATGTCCTCAGCCCTCTTACATTACACTTGTCTTCCATTTTGAATTCTTATTTACACAAAAAATAGAAGATTTACTCTATTTCTCAGATAATAAAATATAACCAGGAAAGATTGATCATAGTTTACAGTATCTCAATAATTGAATAAGACCTAATAAAAACTCAGAGCAGACTGGGGGTTGTAGGGGGCTTTACCAACATCCTCTGGAATATCAACAAAAATCAAATATTTCTGCTACTTTGAGCTCAGTTTCAAGCTACTTCCAGTCCTGAATCCAATCAAAATCATCCCTATTTAGTAACATGTCTTCCATTCTATCAAATAATACCAAGAAATGAAGAATAAAAAAGAAAAAAATCCAAAAATACACCAGTCGCTATTTTAAACCTACACATTCAGTTTTGTTTTTTCCCATCATGCACTGTGAGGGGCAGGATTTTTTTTTTTAAGATAAGATTTTGCTTGAATTTTTAACTCCGGAGGATTAGCCACCCAGGATAACCCAAGAAAGGGAGTATGTCATCGAGGGACTGTCTGTCTTATTTCCATTGGGGTCCTCAATCTTGTCCCCCAGGATGCTACCCACGCCAGTCAACTAATACCCAGGTACCTACTTGTTAGGTGAACAGGACAACAGGTGTAAGGAAACGCGTCAAAATGTTTCCACCCTGCCGGGAATAACCTCGGCCCTCCGCGTGTGAAGTGAGAGCTTTGTCAGCCAGGCCACAGGGCCCTGTGGTGCACACTCACTGCACAGACTTATTATCTCATATCTAGGTCAAAATTTACTTACAGCTTATCCGAGTGAGCTGAGCTCATCATGTAATACTACAAAATGGACTCTGAGCTCAAAGCCATGATACTACAGCATGGATTTGATAAGGGTTAAAGGAGAAGTACAAGAACAATATATGAGCCATGAAAGACTTGGCATACAAGAAGCTGAAAATACTGGAGGGCCCTCGCTTTATGGCATTTTACTAATGCAGCGGTTTTCAATTATACTCATTCTTCATTTATTCAGACTTCCTACAATAAATATATTCACAGCTCTCTAAGCTAAGGACAAAAATACTTTAAGGTAAATAATGTGTACTGCATATGCATTTTGTAGGCCTAGCTCTGCTCACTTTACATATGATAGTGTAAACATGTTATCATTCTTTTATGTGCATTTGAAAGTGAAAAAAGACAGAAGTACACTGGTACAACAAGTTTCATACAGCTCCCAACTCGAACAATTATGTAAGTGTATTATTGTAAGTGCTTTTGTAAGTGTATTTTTCGGGTTCTGAAACGGACTAATCTAATTTACATTATTCCTTATGGGAACAAATTCGTTCGGTAACGGCACTCGAACAGCCTTCTGGAACAAATTACGTATGTACAAAACTCGGGGTACCACTGTATATTGAGACTCGCTGTTAAAAAGATCATAAAACTATATTTTAACCATGTGAACAACATGTTTATAACTTTTATTAACCCTTTAATTGTCGGTCCCGTCGTATCACGGCTCTGAAGCCAGTGTCGGTCCCGTAGTATGAAGCCATGAGCTCAGCTCACTCACATAAGCTGGGCCTAGATATGAGAGAATGGGTCTATGCGGTAAGTGTGCACCATATAAAAAATCCTGAAGCATGCAATGCATGAGAAAAACTGTAACTGTTTTTGGTTTAACCCTTTACCGGGCAGTACTATTTTAAAGTTGTCCTGAACGCATTTTTTTTTGCGGTTGTCTTCCTACTCCCACCACACATCTGGGTTCCCGTTCTCTATTTCTGACCAATCACAAGCCTTCTGCGAGTCGCTCTAGCTAAGTGAGGATGGCGTCTGCTCGCTTCCCATTGGTTGAAAGACCAAAATGTAAACACTTGTAGCTTGGCGTCGCCCAGAGCCGGATTTTTCCTCTACTAACATCATATACATTGTGATTATACTCTCTACAATGTCGGTAAGTACTGATTGTTGTGTCCAGTGTGTAAATAAATAGTTTAGGCATATTTTGAGATATATGTAAAGTGTTTGTGAAGCATAATATGAGTGCACCATGCAATTCAAAAAAGTGCAACGAAAAAGTAACATGATAACATGGTCCTGCCGACAAGGCCCAATTTGAAATTTCAGAAAATAAATATTTATATAAAAATTTCTAATGCATATAAGAATTCTGTAGTGGTCTGGGTGTATACAGAACATTTTTATTGTCCTTCCAGATCAATGAGAAATTGTTTTACGGTGGTTTCTCCAAAGAGAAGTCCAAATGTGTCTGCATTTTGGAGGAAAGTGACTCAGATCAAGAGCCAGATGACCTGGAATTGCTTGACAGTGGTGATGAATACTTCAATGAAGCACCAACGTGCAGAAAGGCCTGATGCTAGGTCACTGGCCAGTGCTAGGCAAGTTAATTACTTGCAAGTATTGCAGCACAAAGAAAAATCATGTCACATCCTCATTTTTCTGTGCCGTATGCAAAGTCAATCTCTACATCAAGAAGGACAAAAATTGCTTCACAGCCTTTCATTGTAGCAATTAGTGATCTAGAATGATTGTGCTTTCTCAGGACTTGAAAGTTTTATCCCTTTGCAATGTGTCCATGTTGCTCTTTGGTTCATTTTTATATTTTTTTTATACTTACAAAATGTTTGGAAACAAGTTCCATTTATGTTTTTGATATTGTCTATTTGTATAATAAAATAGAAAAATACTTATTGGGTGTTTTATTAACAATTGCAAATTTGCAACATTCAGATTTTGACACTTTACTGGGCGGGACCATATACAAATGGTCTTCGAATATTGGCAATTGAACTTAATTTTTTTTTTCAGAATTCAATTTATATGGTCTCATTTCCCTTACATTGAGATACTCTATCCACTCATAGGAAATACATTTCAAAATTCACATTTTCCTAGGAATGCCCGGTAAAGGGTTAAAACAGCAAATTTGCGGTGTATTTTTGTATGGTTTTTATGGTTGTATTCTCGGTTTCTTGGGGTCTCGTTTGATAGAATGAAGCTATGTTACAGAAATAGAGATGATTTTGATTAGTTTCAGGACTGAAGGTAGCTTGAAATTGAGCTCAAAGTAGCGGAAATGATTTTTGTCGATATTCCAGAGTACACAAATGATGTCACTTGTCCAATACGCGTCCAACTGACTAGTGTAATATGCATTTAGGAATGCAGTGACATTATTTATACAATTATTACAATAATGTGGTAGTCTGCATAACAGTAAATCTATTTTTTGTGTGAATAAAAATTCAAAATGAAAAGCAAGCGTAATATAAGAGGGGCCTGGAGACGTGACTAAGGAACAGAGGAAATGTTTATTTAGCGCCAGGAATATCTACATTGTTTATTCTGGACTATTTTGTATGAAATTGGCCAAACTACCGATTTCTGGTCACTTTGAGTGGTTGAAATAGGTAAATGGGCAGTTTCTTATACTCAATCGAGAGAATAGAAGAAATACTAGAGAAAAAGCTGCAAGATTGGTGGACTGGAACAATAGAACTGGCCAAAAATAGAGTGCAAAGTGGGTGAAATCATCGATACGTAAATATCGCTGAGACCACTAACTTTGTGAGAGCATAATTCTGTGAGTTTTCCATCAAATTTCATAATTTTGGTTTCATTACCTTTGGAAAAAAAATTCCTATCATTTCACAAGATAAAATAATTTTCTTTTTTAAATTCTTTGTCACTGAGAGCAAGTTTGAGAGCAGGGGTATTGACAGTGAAAGGGTTAAAAAGTACCAATTTCTTTTCCGCGAAGACCTTGCGGATGGCCTCCTCTACGACCTCCTCTTGCACCACCTCTCTTTCGATATTTATTACCTCGGCCTCCATCACCTCTGCAGCCACCATCACTGTAGTTTCCTGTGCATTACAATTCAGATGAAAATAACAATTAAATAATAACTTAAACTGTAGTTATTTTTAAATAGCTAATAATTTATTTTTAGTATTTATTGATATATCACATTACAAGCATGCTGATTTAATACAGTATTTCTTGTCTACTTTATAACCTATTTAATAAACTCAACATTCCAGAATAACACTTTGAAAACCCATATTTTGAAAACTGACAAGACACAAAATTGGATTCCAATTCTGGTTTCTTAGTCTGCATAGATTAATATGCAGACTGAGGAGGATCCCAGAGTAAGAATCAAAATATTCAGTTTTATTTTTTGTCTGTTTTCAAAATGTAGCTTTACAAAGTGACAGAAAATATGTAAAATCAATATCTTACCACTACCCTGTCTGCCATACATGCTACTGACACGCAGCAGGCTGTGGAATAAAACAAGTACTTAATACATTAAACCAAAAGACTTAACTCTGATAATAAAATGAAATTCAATTAGGGGCTGACAGACCACCATGTATAGATACATCCAGGTTGTCTAATATTTATCTTGTGGTTTGAGCATGAACTTTTCTGATTATTTATTGTCCTTGATTCATAATAGTATACTACAGTATTCCTTAATTTATTGACAATGTAATTTTTAGTGGCCACATTATTAAAAATAAAACTGGAAGGTGGTCTGGAAGGTGGCCCGGTGGTCTGGTGGCTAGAGCTCTCGCTTCACACACAGAGGGCCTGGGTTCGATTCCCGGCGGGTGGAAACATTTCGATGTGTTTCCTTACACCTGTTGTCATGTTCACCAAGCAGCAAATAGGTACCTGGGTTGTTAGTCGACTGGTGTGGGTCGCATCCTGGGGGACAAGATTAAGGACCCCAATGGAAATAAGACAGACAGTCCTCGATGACGCACTGACTTTCTTGGGCTATCCTGGGTGGCTAACCCTCCGGGGTTAAAAATCCGAAGAAATTTTTTTTTTTTATTTACTTTTGCTCCTTGGTTTCTCATTATGTAAATTTTACAATATTAAATAGGTTGTGCAATGGAGACAGTTATATGTATTTTGGGCTTACGAGGAAAAACATTTTTTTAGTGGCCAATAAAAGCAAACACCTAACCCAACATAATCTAATTTAGTATTTAACTCAAAAGGCAGGTTAGGTTAGTTTTTTGGTTGAAAAAAAAAAAATCTTCCTACAGGCACAAAATACAGTGGACTCCCGGATTTCGTCAATGCGTAATTCGTTCCAGAATGCTGTTCGAGTGCCGTTACCGAACGAATTTGTTCCCATAAGGAATAATGTAAATTAGATTAGTCCATTCAGACCCCCAAAAATACAGTGGTATGCCGAGTTTCGGCCATAATTCAATCCAGAAGGCTGTTCAAGTGCCGTTACCGAACGAATTTCCTGTAAGGAATGATGTAAATTAGATTAGTCTGTTTCAGATCCCCAAAAATACTTACAAAAGCAATTACAATAATACACTTACAAAATTGTTCGAGTTTTGAGGTGGCCAAAACTCAGGGTACCACTGTACACTTACAGTGTACATTTAAACTTCACAACCCACTTGGTATTAGAGAAACTTGAATAACCCATATTTTCTGAGCAGCTAAAATAAATAATGATCAAAAGAGGAACAGTGCAATCTCGACTTATAAGTGTCCCAACATACGAGTTTTTCGAGATATGAGCCATCGGTCAGTCGATTTTTTGCTCTGAGTTACGAGACAACATCCGAGTTAAGAGCGAGCTTCCCCCGCTTCTCCCTTAACCCACAACCCACACACCTCGCTTGTTTATCTATGATTTCAAGCTTTAATTCCATGGATATCATCCTTTTTTTTCTTCTCAGGATTGCAATTACATTCTTAGGACCCATGGTTATAAAAAAGAAATTTGGCAAAATAAATGCACAAAATGCAAGCAAAACACGAGAGAAATGCTTCCACGGCGAGGTAAACAGTTCCTAAGAGGCATGTGAAAATGGCCCAAACATACAAAGGTTGAAGCATTGGAATACTGTACATCTGTAAGCTCATCTATCCATCAGAAATTTTAGGAAAAATTACTGTACGGGTCAGCCATCACTAATCCGGCAATCAGTTATCCAGTTCCATCAGTAATCCGGTACTAATTTCGGCTAGCATAATTTCAAATTTCATCAGTACACCGACTCAAATTTCATCAGTACACCGACTCAAATTTCATCAGTACACCGACTCAAATTTCATCAGTACACCGACTCAAATTTCATCAGTACACCGACTCAAATTTCATCAGTACACCGACTCAAATTTCATCAGTACACCGACTCAAATTTCATCAGTACACCGACTCAAATTTCATCAGTACACCGACTCAAATTTCATCAGTACACCGACTCAAATTTCATCAGTACACCGACTCAAATTTCATCAGTACGCCGACTCAAATTTCATCAGTACGCCGACTCAAATTTCATCAGTACGCCGACTCAAATTTCATCATTATGCCGACTCAAATTTCATCATTATGCTGAATCAAATTTCATCATTATGCTGACTCAAATTTCATCATTATGCTGACTCAGAAATTGTGCAGATGGTTGTAAATCCACAGCAGAAAGCCAGAGAAGAAAGCAGTGATGAAAATGAGGAAGATGTAGCAGAAAGTGTCTCTATTGATAGGTTAATTAAGTGTATTCTAACCTAACCACTCTGTAATCCGGCACACTACAGGTCCCAATGATGCCGGATTAGTGATGGCCGACCTGTACTCTACTGTGCTGCACTCTTAACTCATTTTTTATTTAGGTACAGATTAAGATTGCCTGTTTGCGATTGCTTTGCACAGGTGTATTGTATAGTACATGTATCATGTCCCAATAAACTATTATTATTATTATTATTATTATTATTATTATTATAGTGTAATACTGTACTGTACTAAGGTTTATTCTTATTATGTCCAGTAGTCCATCAATATGACAGATTAAGTGTTTTATTGCACGTTTGTCTGTGTCTGGTAGTCGATCAATTAAACAGACTACATCCTCTTAATCAAAACTTTCAATTATTATTATTATAATCAAATAGAAGCGCTAAACCATAGGGGTTATACAGCGCTGCAGGTTATTGCAGGATGCAGGGAGAATGGGTTGTAAGAGGGAGATGGATGATTAATAGGGTATGGAGTACAGTAGGATGGTGGATAGTGCAGGGATAGCAAGAGATCAAGGTAGAAGGGACTGAGGGAGGTGCTAGAGGTATAATCTTCAGAGTTTGTGTAGTAAGTCAGTTTCTGTCAAAAAGTCAACGAGAGAGTCAGGATTAAAGGAGGGTCCATCTGCAAGAAGGGAAGGTAAAGAAAGGGCCGCAGAGCGAAGATGCCGTTGGAGGTAAATTCTGCGTGCTCGTTGATAGAGTGGGCAGTCCAACAGAATATGTCGAAAAGACACTGGAACCTGACAATGCTCACAGATAGGGGCAGGGAGCCTCTCCATGAGATACCCGTGAGTAAGACGAGTGTGGCCGATGCGAAGACGGGAGAGTGTAGTCTCCCAGCCTCGACATTGGTGACAAGAAGAAGGCCAGAAACCTATAACTGGTTTAATAGAATGTAGTTTGTTATTCAGCAGGTCAGACCAGCGTTGTTGCCAACGGGTGCGAAGGTGGGTAGCAATGACAGCAAAATAGTCCGTGAAAGGAACACCTCTATATGAAACTGGAAGGTCATGTACTGCTGACCGCGCAGCAGTGTCTGCCTGTTCATTGCCCTGTAAGTCAACATGACCAGGGACCCAAGAAAAGACAATATCTTTATGCTTGCTAAAGATACGGCGTAACCAAAGGTGGATACGTAGAACTAGGGGGTGAGGTGTATCAATTTTACGGATAGCCTGTAAAGCACTAAGGGAGTCTGAAACGACCACAAATGGTGACACAGGCATAGATGCAATACGGATAAGTGCCACAAGAATGGCATACAATTCAGCCGTAAATATGCTAGCCGAGGGTAATAGATGTCCTCGTACGACGCTGTCCGGAAACACTGCTGCGAATCCTACGCCGTCAGATGACTTTGAACCATCGGTGTATACTGCGATGGCATGGGAATGAGAACGGAAATGGTCTAGAAAGAAAGAGCGAGAAGCCGCCATAGGTAGTTGGGCTTTCGCGCAAGGTAGAGGAATAGAACAGACACGGACAGCAGGAACTTCCCAAGGGGGCAGGGGAAAGGGAGATGTCACATGAACATATAGAGGTGGGAGCTGAAGGGAAGACAGGAGTGAATGTAGACGAAGAGAAAAGGGACGAAGTAAGCAGGGGCGACGAACAAATAAAGAGTGCCTACTAACATCTGTAACAATCCTATACATGGAAGGATTGCGGAGGTCATGAGAGCGAACAAAATAGCGAATGCAATGTGCATCACGACGATCGGATAAGGATGGAATGTTCGCTTCTACATAGAGGCTCTCAACCGGGGAAGAACGAAATGCACCAAGGCATAAGCGTAATCCCTGGTGATGGATGGGATTAAGGATGGAAAGAGTAGCTGGGGAGGCCGCCGAATATATCTGGTCACCATGATCGAGTTTCAACAAAATTAGGGCTGAATGTAGGCGAAGGAGAGTTCTACGATCAGCCCCCCATGAAAGATGTGCGAGGGTTTTAAGAAGGTTCAGCCTGGTGTGACAAGTTGCCTTCAAAGAGGTAATGTGAGGTTTCCAGGACAATCGACGGTCGAACAGGAGGCCGAGAAACCTGACTGTATCACGTTCTGGGATACGTGAGCCGTATAGGTACAATGGATGATCAGAGACCACTGAACGTCTAGTAAACATAATTTGATGAGTTTTGCCACTAGAAAATTTAAACCCGTGAGTGGTGGCCCAATCAGAAACCCGGTTGATGGCATGCTGGAGGGAAACTGCAATGAGGTGACAGTAAGCACCTGCACAAGCTATAGCAAAGTCATCCACATAGAGCAATGACCAAATATTGGATGGGAGAACAGATGCCAGATTATTTATAGCAAGCAGAAAGAGTGTTGTGCTCAGAACACATCCCTGAGGGACACCTTCAGCTTGGACAAATTCCGGGGAGAGTTCATTACTAACCCGGACCCGGAAATGTCTGTCAGTTAACCCTTTGACTGTCGCAACCCTCAATCCTGAGTGCTCTCCTGTTGTCGCAAAATTGAAAAAAAATAAAAAAATTATTTTTTCTTATGAAATGATAGAGAATCGTTTCCCGATGGTTAAGACACCAAAAGTTCGAAATTTGATTGAAAACTCACGGAATTACGCTCTCGCGAAGTTAGTGATCTCAGCAATATATACGCATCGGCAATTTCGCCGACTTTGAGCCCTATTTTCGATAAATTCCATTGTTCCAGTTGACCAAACTCATAGATGTTTCTTTAGAACTCCATTTGTTCTATCGATTGAGTACAAGAAACCACCAATTTATCGATTTCAACTACCCAATAAAGTGATCAGAAATTGGCAATTTGGCCAATTTCATGGAAAATAAAAAAGTTGTCATTTCAAAATAGGGTCCAGAATAAACAATGCAGACATTCCTGGCACTAAAATAAGATGTTATCTGTTCATTAGTCACGTCTTTAGGCCCCTCATATTACTTTTGGTTTCTATTTTGATTTTTTATTCACATAAAAAATAGAAGATTTACCGTTATGCAGACTATTGCATTATTGTAAAAATGGTATAAATAATATCAGTGCACTTGTGAAAGAATATTAGACTCGCCAATTGATGTGTATTGGACGCGTGGCGGGATTTGTTTACTCTTGAACATTTGCAAAAATCGAACATTTCTCCTACTTTGAGCTCAATTGCAAGGTCGTTTTCATCATAAAACTAATCAAAATCATCTTTATTTCTGTAGTATATTGTCCATTCTATCAAATGAGACCATAAAAAAGAGAATACACCCATAAATACTATACGAAAATACACCTCAAAGTCGGCGTTTTAATCCAAAAAAATGGTGGAGTTTTTCTCTCATTACATACTGCGTGCTGCAGGATTTTTTATACTGCGACACTGACCACACAGACCCATTCTCTCATATGTGGGCCTACCAGCTTTCTCCCGTTTGATTTGAAGCCGCTAGAATTTAGGCGTATTGATACGTCCGAAACAGTGGCTCGTAAGACGTATATATACGACCGAAACAGTCAAAGGGTTAAGAAGGCCTTAAGAAAGAATGGTAGGTTGCCTCGGAGGCCTAAGGAGTGGGCCTGGGCCAAGATATTATATCTCCAAGTTGTGTCATAAGCCTTCTCAAGGTCGAAAAAGATAGCGATAACCGAATGATTATTTGCAAAGGCATTACGAATATACGTATCCAAGCGCAGCAAGGGGTCAATGGCAGAACGGCCCTTACGGAAGCCATATTGACTATTGGAGAGACTAATGTGTGTCTTTAAATACCACATCAAACGTCTATTAACTAGACGTTCCATCACCTTGCAAACAGCACTGGTAAGAGCGATGGGACGGTAGTGAGAGGAATCACGTCCTGTATTACCTGGTTTTCGAAAAGGGAGAACAATAGCAGACTTCCACAGCTGGGGAAGAACTCCTTGCGACCATATGAGATTAAAGATTCGTAAGAGGATAGTAAGAGCAGACTGATGTAAATGCTGTAGCATACGAATATGTATGCCGTCTGGCCCAGCTGCCGATGATCGGCAAGCAGAGAGCGTTGCCTCCAGTTCTTGAAGGGTAAAAGGCACATTATAGGATTCTTCTCTAAGAGAAGAAAATCTAAGGGCTTTAACTCGCTGGCAGACTTAGAAGAAAGGAACAGGGGCATAGATGGAGCCCTGAGAAATGCGGACGAGATGATTACCAATTTCAGTGGCAACGGCAAGAGGGTGTGCTATATCGACACCAGCAACCTGAAGAACAGGAGCTGGGTCGGGGAGAATTACCACTTAATATCCGCACTTTCTTCCAGACTGCACTCATCGAGGAAGCCGAAGTGACAGTAGAAACGTAATCTCGCCAGCAAGTGCGTTTAGCATCACGTATGACACGGCGAGCAATAGCTCTCTTCTGCTTAAAATCAAGGAGTCTCTCTGTGGTTCTGTTATACCGATACCTGCCCCATGCAGCGCGTTTCAAACGCACTGCCTGAGCACAAGCAGGAGACCACCAAGGCACGCACTTCTGAGGATGCTTGCCCGAGGTTTGGGGAATAGAATGTGAAGCCGCTGTGAAGATGGAGGACAAAAAGAGATGTAAAACCTCATCAATGGAGGACGAGGTAGGCCCCTCATGAAAGGCAGTAAGATGTGCGTAAAGGTCCCATTTTGCCCGGTCAAATTGCCAGCGTGGGCAATGAGGAGGTGGAGAAAACAGAGGGGACTTAAGGATGATTGGGAAATGATCGCTGTTATATAAGTCCGGGAGGACAGACCAGGTGAAGTCAAGGACTGTTGAGGAAGAGCAGATGGAGAGATCGATACAGGAGAAAGAATGAGTTCGAGGATCAAAATGGGTAGGAATACCCGTATTTAAAACATGGAGGGAAAGAGAAGCAAGAAATGCCTCCAACTGAATGGCACGGGAGTCACAGTGTGACCCTCCCCAGAGAAAATGGTGCGCGTTAAAATCGCCAAGTAATAGAAGGGGTGGCGGTAAGGAAGAAACCAGAAAATCAACATCTGGGATAGACAATGCCCGCGAAGGGGAGAGATATAAAGAACAGAGTGTATACCACTTATTCAAGTGGCTACGCGCTGCGCTGTAATGTAAGGAAGAAGGAACATAGAGCTGACGGTATGGAACACCAGTGTGTATAAGAAGAGCACTTTCGTTAAAGGTTCCATCGGAAAAAGGATCCGATGAATATAACAAATCATAGCCTGAAAAGGGCCTGATAACAGTGGATTGTAATTTGGGTTCTTGCAAACAGACCCCAACAGGGAAAAACTGGGAGAGCAACACCTGAAGTTCACCCCGGTTACCCAGGAGGCCTCGGATATTCCACTGCAAATAAGCCATGATTTATGGAGAGAAAGATATAAGTGGAAGTGAGAGGAATCTATGGACTAGGGTTAGAAAAGTCCACGTGTGGAGGCAGCGGAAGACCTGTAATCAGAGAGGGAGGAGGACGTTGTGAAGGAAGGGGGGGTTGAGACGAAGAAGAGAGATGATGAACCTCAGGTGGAGTAGTGTCCATCATCGGTCCAGTCTCTGAAATATATTCTGCAATAGCTTCCAGTGTTTCGGAAGTCAAAGATGCAGAATGTGGGACTACATTAGAAAGGGAAGAAGAGGGAGCAACTATTGGGGAGTCTATAGACTGTACTAAAGTAGAGGACGAGGAGATAGAAGAGGAAACTGTCGTAGGGGTTTGGGAGGGGACAGGGGATGAAGGTAGTGTATGAGGAGGAGGATGAACCTCCACACACGTTACAGAACTAGTCGGAGGCGAAAAACCTGGCAGTAGGGATTTTTTGCCGGGCTTATGAGAAGGGGCGCTGAGGTTTAGGTGAAGGACGGGACGTGTAGACTCAGAATTGTGCGAGTGAGTAGAGGAAGGAGTGTGGACAGTATGGGAGCCGAGGTAGGGACCTCGGAGCCAAGAATATCAAAAGGATTCGAGACGGGTGATTGAGGATGGGCGACCACAGAGGAAGCCGTGGAAGTTGGGACCCCAGAGCGGGCGACGTTTAGCAATTCGAGAATAGGAAATGCAGGGAAGTCTCCCTTGAAGGCGTAGATGAGGACTGCCATAGCATATGAGAAACCTACTGCCTCTTTGAGACAACGGATTTCCCGCTCATTCAGGTAAACCTGACAACGGCGAGAATACGACGGATGTGCCTCATGACAGTTAAGGCAAGAGGAGGTAGAGTACAAGAAGAACTGGCATGGTCGTCAGCACCACAGACTGGGCATTCGGCCATGGACCTGCAATATTTCGCTGGATGACCAAAACGCCAGCAGTTTCTACACTGTTGTGGTGTAGGGGTCACCTTGAACTTGTAACGTTGACCTGCAATGTAAACCG
Source organism: Cherax destructor (assembly GCA_009830355.1). Classification (NCBI taxonomy): domain Eukaryota; kingdom Metazoa; phylum Arthropoda; class Malacostraca; order Decapoda; family Parastacidae; genus Cherax; species Cherax destructor. The sequence goes on along the minus strand of WNWK01008203.1, from coordinate 18,068 downwards.
AAGGTGGTAGTTCATGGCAGTCAAATGTTAAGCGAGCTATATTGCAAGGATAACGTCTTCGCTTGTTGGCAGGAGGACAAAAGTGTCAACTTTAAGGATAGGGAGTTCTTGGAGCTCAAGCTGCTCTAAAATGTCATCACCACATGTCTGGAAATTCCGTTGGACAATGGTGTGGGGCAAAATGACAGAACCACAACAAGAATTGAGGGAATGGTGCTTGTCAATAGTAACAGGGTAGTATCAATGGTTGTAAGAAGAAAGATGTGAGCTTGGCCAGCATTCTGGACCGTGATGATGCGGTGCCGTCTTGAGGTGTGAAATGAGATGTCTTTCCCAAAGCATGGCATAGCAGGCCTTACCAATACTATGGTCTGAAAGATAGGTATTAGGAGAAGTGGTCGCAGAGTAAAAACTTTGTCCATTGAGTAGTTTGAAACAGAGTTTAAGGGAGTGCGTGACGGCTGGTCGTTTCTGAGATGAACGAGGAAGAAGTGTCGAATCGTCATGTGTGGTCTTGGTCGTTTGGGTGTGGGACCGGGGTGGTCCGATGGGAGAGCGGGCGGCGGTTCAGTGCCGCACCGTCGAGGGAAAAAGCGAAGGTCAGACGTATCAAGGGTCAGTCGGGTCCCTGGTACCTGAAGCAAGTGACGAACTGGCACCAGCAAGAGGTGCAGGGTATTGGTTGTCCAAGTCGTCCTATTAACGAGTTAGGGTCAGAACTGGTGCGGTATCAGAGGGCCCGGGGTAGGTTCACAGATTAGGGCATCCATGGTTAGGTTACTTCTTTCTTTTTGTTTTTAAGAAAAAAAGAAAAGAAAATAAAAAAAAAAGAATAAAAAGGAACGTGGAGGAATAGCCCCTAGGAGGAATGAAAGGGCGTAATCCCCTCCGCCCCAAGAGGACCTCAACACATGAATAGTGCAGATGCTGCAGGGAAACCCCGTGCCATACCCTACCCTTCATCCCCAGAAAACCCAGCAATCCGGATAGCAACCTCCACATCCACCGAGCCACCTCGGCGGACAAAAGAGGCGGCCGGATATCCGCCTACAAAAGCATACCGCCTTTGGCCACCACCCCGGAATCCAAAGGGGGCCTCCAGAGATACACCCGTCGCCGAAAGATACCCAAGGCCACCCCGGAGACCGGAGGATCAGGACATCCCAGGCGATCCAGATTCCACGGCAAACTACACCACTACCGAGAACCTCAACGGAATGGGATTGGACCACGGTACCCTTCTCCCTACCTAGGAACTAGAAAGCCTGTGGAGAGAGCTCCCAGGGTAAAATGGGAAGGAAGAAGGGAGGAATGAGGAGGAGGGGAGGAGGGAAAAGGGAGGATGGGGAAGATGGGAAGGGAAGGGGATTGGGAGTAATTAGGTTCGGTCTGAGGAAGAAGACCAAGAGGTCCAATTCCTCAGACCAGATAGCCTCTACCCGTCAGGAGCCCCCTTAAGTGCTACTAGCATGTTGAGAGACAACACAATAAGTGTCAGGGCCCCAAGACTGTTCAACTGCCTCCCAGCATCCTCAGAAGTACCAGCAAACCCCTGGCTGCCTTCAAGCAGGCACTCAGACCCAGGCACCTAAAGTGTCGTGCCTGGCCAGGGCTGTGGGTTTAGTACGTTGGACTGCGTGCGGCCAGCAGTAACAGCCTGAATTGATCAGGCTCTGATCAGGCCTGGTCCAGACTGGGCCATAGAGAGGCGTCAACCCTGGAACTCTCTCCAGGTATACTCCAGTATATTATTACACTCACACTTGAACTTTAACAAGCCAAATTTGGGGAGATGTAAGTGAAAAGTATGAATATTTTCATCAAGACATCCACAGTAAACCCTGGAGGAAGAAAGGTATCAGGAAAAATGAAACCATCCATGATGAGTTGTACATCTGGGGGTAATTTGGGGATCCAAACAATGAAAGAAAATGTCATTCCAATGTCTATTTTAACATGATCCTTGCTGATCTCCATGGGAAAGTGGAACAGGATTCTTCCTCCATAAACTGACTAAAATGCCAAGGAGCAGAGGGCATAATCCCTTCTCCTGTATATGCTAAATTAAAAAAACTTTTCCTTTTGGGCCACACCTGCCTCGGTGAGATGGGCCGGTTTGTTGAAAGAAAGATCCTTTGATATTACTGTAGCATTTTACAGTGTGATAGTTCTCTATGAGATGATATAGGATTTTTATTGGTATGATTATTTCCTGTGATTACATTATTCAAAATGTAATAAATTTGCATGAGTAAAAACAGTTAATTTATTTACGTAACTATTGATATGTACTACAAAGTGGCAATTTTAAGTAAACACACAAAAGCACAGACTCGTCAAAAAATAAAATTATTACCACGACCTCCTTTACAGTTTACTAATACATAGCTTACAGTATTTTTTTTCATTTACAGTGGATCACATCTAACAAACAAATTCATTCCAAGCCTGTAAGTGCCATTATGACTTAATTTACTATCTTAAGAAATAATGTCAGGTGAAGTTGGTCTATTTCAGACCCCAAAAATGCACTTCCACAAGCACTTGCAATGTGTACTTGCATGGTATGCACGATTTCCAGGTGTTTGTTGGGCGGGAGTCCCACTGTGTCACCATTCTTCATTTTATTAAGGCTACCACAATGTACACTCATTATAAGCTAAGTGCAAAAAATATTTTAAGGTAAGTAGCCTTGTACTGTATGTGTATTTTTAGGCCTAGCTCTATTGCTCACTAAATAGTACAGTGGACCCCGAAATGTGAAAAACTTCATTCCAGCCTGCTCAAGTGCCCATTGCGAGCGAATTTATCACCAGGAACAATGTCACGTGAAGTTGGTCTATTTCATTTAAATACACTTCCACAAGCACTTACAATATTATAGTGTACTTACATAATTATACGATTCCGGAGTGTTCGTGCTGGGGGACCACTGTAACAGGCTTTTATGCATTTGAGTGAAAAAGCTGTTTTATTTTACAATGAGCGCCCCAGAACCTAACATAACAACATATATATATCATGAAAATAGCAGCTCACACCATTCTTGTCTTAAATATTTGTCCAAAAACTGGTTTTGTTCAAGTATTGGCAGCCAATAAGGGAAAAGAGCACAGTAAAGACCACGAATAGTAGTAACATCACCTCTTTGCAAGAAGCTACGGCAAGGCATTACCAGACAGCTAATGCTTGGAGCCAGTTTTCCGGAAATATTTTGGTCCTTGACCGTGGTTACTGGTAATGTTAACAGGTATGCAAGATGTTTGTATATCGAAGGAAGTATTCAGCAATTCTCCTATGCATTTTACTTGTAGGATTTCTTCAAAATAGTCCATACTTCCAAATACAGAACTTATTGAATATCTTGTCTCTGCAACAATTTTAAACAGAAGCTTTAAACATGAGGAAAATATAGATTTGCTGGCTGGCATTTATCACTGGAGACTCTGCAGAATTTATTTTGTTGCTCTGCTGAAAGTTAGTTTCAAACGGAGAATGGTTCTTCATGCTCTTGTAGCGAGACTGATCCGTGTCAAAAATTCATGATGAGGATTGAAGTAGGCAAGTATGAAGTACCGCATCTTTACTGTCCTGTGTACACAACTTCTTGCACATACTGAGTGAGGACACGCAGCATCTCATTTCAAGTGAAGAGGATACTGTTCGTAGAGTGTGAATTGTAATCTCTATTGGGAGAAATTTCTTGCTAGACAACTCTTATTCTAGCTTATCCCATACTGAGCTGCTTCTGGAAACAAAGAATAATTAAAGGTAAGTTAAAGATTTGTATACTGGACATGCACCTATTGCAGTAACTATGTGGGTAGTACCTACATGACCTTTGTCTTGCTACATATTTATGTACAAATCAAATATATGAACTGTACTGGAAGTCATGATAATGCAAAAAAATGAATGCATATTTATTTTCCTTATTCTTATTTTCTAAATATTTGTGTGAAACTAAAAAGAAACTAGAACATATTGGTAGACCCCGGGTTTCGGTCATAATTAATTCCAAGAAGGCTGTTCAAGTGCCATTGCGAATGAATTTGTTCCCTTAAGGAAAAATGTAAATTAGATTGGTATTTCAGATTTTAAATACACATACAAAGCACTTACAATATTAAGCTTACGCAATTGTTCAATTTCAGTGGTAGGCTTCGAGGTCCACTGTATTAGCATTTGGTAAAAGGACACAAGTGCAACTACTACAATAATTCTATAACATTATTGCCAATATTAGGTATTAGCAATTTGATTATATATAATACAGTACAAAGTACAGTATGTTATACAAATTCCTATAGACATACATAAAGAACATATAAATATGAACTGATGTTTGAAAGATTTAGAGTGAAAATATAGTGGCATACTCAGCGAATTAAAGTTTCTAAATGCTTAATTCTAATTTTGCTTATAGGAAGAGAGACTGTGGAAGCTGGGAACATCCCTTAGCATTGTATGGGGCAATGCAGAGATGGCTCGGAAGAATATCTTCCAAACAGTTAGGTGATATGACATTTTCTTGTGGCCAGAACTCTAACATGGGCAACTAGATGTAATACACGAGCAGTGGTATGTGCTGAGACCATGCATCCCAACTTCGTGCAATGATTTCAAATCCTTGAAAATGTCAGCAAAATAAAATTTGTTTATTGATTGAATTCTGGCAAAATGCAAAAGTTCCAGTATAATATTTGCTTGTACCATATATTGCTGCAGCTGCAAATAACCATAATTCCGTCTTTAAAAAGCCAAAAAAATTACAAGTTAAAAAAAATGACTGACTGCAAGCTTATTGCTGGAAAGTGGGTGATTATGCTGAGCATTAAGCATTTTAACATTACAGTGGGCCCTTCTTGAAAAATTAATTATGAAGCCTGCTCAAAGTGCCATTACAGGCGAATTTACTTCTTAAGAAATAATGTCTGCGTGGTTGGTCTATTTCAGACCCCAAATACACTTCCACAGCACTTGCAATATTACGCACATAATTGTCGATTTCCGGTGTTAGATTGGGCAGGGGTCCACTGTACGTGTTCATATATACGACTTAATCTAAAGGTAAAACACTGCACATGCAAGGATTTATATTAGTTGAATGCTAAGGTTGATTCAACATATTAGTAAACAAGATTATAATCTAATCAAAATTGTAGATAATGTTCTAGCTGAAGCTGTGTGCGTAACTGATTTGAAACCAATGTCTTTAATAAAATTATTATAATTGCTCCTAATTTATGAGCACCATGCCATTTTCTTAAAAGTATAGGACCACAGGCTTTTTCTCGATTGTAATACGGTGCCCTTATGTATGTTATATAGCCATCATTCCATCTGAAAAATATAAATTACTGGTAATATTGCTTACCCATATAAAATAGTTATTATTCACAAATAATCAATATCACACCTAAGCCAGGTCTTCCTGCATTTGCATTCAAATCTGCTTCATGACAGTGTTATGAAGTATGATAAGGGTTCATTCAATGTGAAGAAATATACATAAATGGAAAAACTATCCTGTGCAATGAGTACTATATGAAAACTATCCTGTATTAAGGAATACATCAGAAGACCCATCTGTATGTTACAGAAGTATATATGAAAAGACACCATCCTGTATTATACATTATCATTATTATAAGCTCAAAACTAAGTGCTAAACCTGTGTTACAGAGCATTAGTAACAGGAAAACCATTCTGTGTTATAGAGATGACATGAAAGCTATCCTGTAATAGGGTAATATGTAAACATGAATTTTTCTTCTAGAGCATGAAAAGTGCTGTATACAGTAATCTCATTATTATTATTATTATTATTATTATTATTATTATTGTATTATTATTATTATTATTATTATTATTATATTCATAAGGAAGCATTAATCTATATGTATTATGCAATATCTGAGAATGGACATCCTTCATAAGTCATGTACAGTATATCGTAACCACACAATGGGGCTATATCTAATCATGCATGAATCACATTGGTTCAATGCTTGTTTTTTTATCTGTACTAACAATCTGTATTATTAATCAAAATATTGTACTGTAGACTGGCCCCTGATATAATCATGACATGAAAATAAAATTTTATCTTTGGTTTTTAAAACCATATTTTAAAAATTTACATAAAAGTTAAACAAGTAAAAAAAATTACAGCATCATACAAAAGGAACAGGACTCCCAAAATTTTATCAGTGTATTTTCGTGCTTCCTGCATATTAAGGTGCATGGTACCTCTATTCTTTGGTTTTTTTCTAAAAAAATTTTGGCAAAGTTGCTATATCTTTTTAAATACTTAGAGGTAAAACGTCCAGCACAAACAGCTTGTCCCCAACAGATGGCTGGGAAAAAATTAATTAACTAAAAAAATTTAAGTACCCAGAAGATGAACCAATATCGTACAAAAAGGGGTTTTCAGTATTGCCAACCCAGTTATCCTTTGGGAAAAAATTCATAGAGAAAGATATAAATAGTGAAGGATTCTTTTGAGGTGAGAGGCTAATATAAACTCAAATGTGAACATCATAAAAGTTTAACATGTGATAAATATTTTAATAACTATCACCTCTGAAGTATTGGAAAATGAAAGACTAAGTGTTATGAGGGAAAATAAAGGAAATTAAGACTTATGCCTCAGTACAGAAACTCACATCAGAACACAAGGGGTCCAAATAGAAATTCAGTCTGAATAGACATGTTAGTTCAAGTCCCACCTGAAATACTGAGCATAAAAATAAGGCTTAGTATAAAGATTACTATGAAAGGGGGAAAAAAAATCACTGGAAAATGTTTGACTAAAAGTATGAAGTAAAAAAACATTAAAAACATTAACTGCACAGAACCATCTGGGAAATTTTTTTGAACATTTACAATTCTTTCATCTTCAAAAAGAAATAAAAAGTAAACAACTGTTTTTAATCTATTATTTCCCAATTATATAAATTTTTAATAATCACCCCGTAGAATACAGGTACCCCCCACTTAAACCCGCCTTTTTTAACGACTGCTCGGACTTACGACCAGCCCCCAACCCGTGTACTGTATGTATACGAAAGACTTATTTCCATTGGGTCCTTGTAGTATTTTTTTTTAAAAGGGCCCAACAACTAAATGGGTCATCCCAAAGGGTAATTAAAAACCTTTTTCCCCCTTTTTAAAAAAAAATACTTAAATTCTTAAAACGAGATTAAAACAAAATTTCAGAATATCTATCAAAATTTTGGATCCCGTTCTTGACACATTATGTACCTCTGTAAAACAAGATGGGGTGACTACCACCCACACCATGGGTATATAGGGTGACTACCACCCACACCATGGGTATATAGGGTGACTACCACCCACACCATGGGTATATAGGGTGACTACCACCACACCATGGGTATAAAGGGTGACTACCACCCCCCCCATGGGTAAAAGGGTGACTACTACCCACACCATTTGGGGATATAGGGTGACTACCACCCACACCATGGGTATAAAGGGTGACTACCACCCCCACCATGGGTTTTAGGGTGACTACCACCCACACCATGGGTATATAGGGTGACTACCACCCACACCATAGGTATATAGGGTGACTACCATCCACACCATGGGTACAGGAGTGCATAATAAAAAAATTAATATATAAACAGATACAGTGGACCCCGGTTTACGAAAAGTCTCCAAACCCCGCCCTTTTATGTTTACCTGGAGTTTACCTGGGGAGAGTTCCAGGGGTCAACGCCCCTGCGGCCCGGTCTGTGACCAGGCCTCATGTTGGATCAGAGCCTGATCAACCAGGCTGTTACTGCTGGCCGCACGCAGTCCAACATACGAACAACAGCCTGGCTAGTCAGGCACCGACTTTAGGTGCCTGTCCAGTGCCTGCTTGAAGACAGCCGGGGGTCTTGGTAATCCCCTTATGTATGCTGGGAAGCAGTTGAACAGTCTTGGGCCCCTGATACTTATTGTGTTGTCTCTCAACATGCTAGTGGCACCCCTGTTTTTCATTGGGGGATGTTCATCGTCTGCCGAGTCTTTTGCTTTGAGGGAGTGACACTCGTGTCAAGTTTGGTACTAATCCCTCTAGGATTTTCCAAGTGTATATAATAATGTAACTCCCCCGCCTGCATTCCAGGGAGTACAGGTTTAGGAACTTCAAGTGTTCCCAGTAATTGAGGTGGTTTATTGTAGTTGTGTGCCGTGAAGGTTCTCTGTACATTTTCTAGTTCAGCAATTTCACCTGCCTTGAAAGGTGCAGTTAGTGTGCAGCAATATTCCAGCCTAGATAGAACAGCGACCTGAAAAAAGTCAACATGGGCATGGCATCCCTGGTTTTGAAGGTTCTCATTATCGATCCTGTCATTTTTCTGGCAGATGCGATTGCTGGGGTTATGGTCCTTGAAGGTGAGATTCTCTGTCATGATCACTCCCCGGTCTTTGACATTAGTTTTCGCTCTATTGTGTGGTTGGAATTTGTTTTATACTCCGATGAGTATTTTTGGGGGTCTAAAAGGACTAATCTAATTTACATTATTCCTTATGGGAATAAATTGTTTGTAATGGCATTGAACAGCATTCTTAAACGAAAAAATGCGAACCCGGGGTCCACTGTACTATATTAGAGATGATTTCTTCTATTCTCTTTATTTCAATACAAAGTACACTACTGTATAAACATTTAAAAATATACCAGAAATGTTATAACATTAAAACAATATTAAAGATGGTTGACCAAACTCACTACCATTATAATATGCTCCTCACTTAGCGACAAATTCGTTTAATGACGTGTTCTCAGGAACGTAACTCCGTCGTTAAGTGAGGAGAGGCTGTATTATCCTTCCAGTTATGATTTGGAAGAGCTGTGGATGGGACAAGTACTTGACATTCCTCTGGGTACAGAGTTGTATTTGACTTCAGATACAGCCAATTAGTGGTGGCATATCTGAAGCTCGCCTAACTAGGATTTTGGCTTGCAACTCAAAGAAAAAAAATCAACCAGCGACGGCTCATAACTCGGAAAACTCGTAGGTTGGGGCACTCGTAAGTCAAGGTACCACTGTATGTACCATTCCATGTATACCTCCTGTGCCACAATAAATTAGATATCCTAGCAGTAACCAGTGAAGAAGCAGGGCCAGAGCTATAACTCAACCCCTGCAACCACAATTAGGTGAGTACAATTAAGTGAGTACTTTCCATGGGATGGACATACCCCTGGCCATATTTGTTTTTTCACTACATGGAGTTATAACATTTTTGTCTTCATTATTGTTTTTGTAGTTAGTAAGTAAGTAAGTAAGTTACTCTAGTTATCATAGTTATCATTGGTGTTGCTGTAGCTATCGTAGGTGTTGCTGTAGTTGTTGCTGGAGGATTTGTGAGCCACCAAAGCTTACATTTTATCGAGCCTTGAGCTGGACATCAGGAGCAAAAATAGTTTTCTTCCTTTTAAAAACAAAAATATAAAGGGGGAAGAATTTTTGCACCGTGATGTTGCTGTTGTTGAGCTGTTGTGACGGGAAAAAAATGTTGCTATTGCTAGGCTGTTGTGATGGAAATAATAATAATAATATTATCTATTTTTACAAGTACATGTACAAGGTATACAGACCCCAGCTGATATCAATGACATTTTTTTTTTATTATTTATTAACACATCGGCCCATTCCCACCAAGGCAGGGTGGCCCGAAAAAGAAAAACTTTCATCATCATTCACTCCATCACTGTCTTGCCAGAGGGGTGCTTTACACTACAGTTATAAAACTGCAACATTAACACCCCTCCTTCCCGAGTGCCGGCACTGTCCCATCTCAGAACTCAAGTCCGCCTGCCGGTTTCCCTGAATCCCTTCATAAATGTTACTTTGCTCACACTCCAACAGCACGTCGTATTAAAACCATATGCCTCCATTCACTCCTATCAAATACGCTCACACATGCTTGCTGGAAGTCCAAGCCCCTCGCACACAAACTTCCTTTACCCTCCCTCCAACCTTTCCTGGGCCGACCCCTACCCGCCTTCCCTCCACTACAGATTTATACATCCGGTCCTCTGTCTCGTTCCATTCTCTCTACATGTCCAAACCACCTCAACAACCCCTCCTCAGCTCTTTGGACAATCGTTTGGTAATCCTGCACCTCCTCCTAATTTCCAAACTCCAATTCTCTGCATTATATTCACACCACATTGACCCCAGACATGACATCTCCACTGCCTCAGCCTTCTCCTCGTTGCAACATTCATCACCCATCCCTTCACACCCATATAAGAGCGTTGGATAACTATACTTCATACATTCCCTCTTTACTTCCATGGACAAGGTTCTTTTTCTCCACAGACTCCAAAGTGCTCCACTCACCCTTTTCCCTCATCAAATTTTATGATTCACCTCATCCTTCATAGACCCATCCCGACATGTCCACTCCCCCAAAAATCTGAATACATTCACCTCCTCCATACTCTCTCCCTCCAATCTGATATCCAATCTTTGTCACCTATTCTTTTTGTTATCCTCATCACCTTACTCTTTCCTATATTCACTTTCAATTTTCTTCTTTTTCACACCCTACCAAATTCATCCACCAACCTCTGCAATTCTCTTCAGAATCTCCCAAAAGCACAGTGTCATCAGCAAAAAGCAACTGGGACAACTCCCACTTTGTATTTGTTTTTTTTTTAAACCCCAACACCTCTTGCCAAACCCTCATTCACTTTCTTAAAACCCCCATCTATAAATATATTGAACAACCAGGGACATCAAAACCCCTTGTCTAAAGGCCCATTTTACTGGGAAAAAATCCCTTTCCTACACACCCCCCAACCTGACCCTCACTACCCTCATAAAACCCCACTGCTTTCAGAAACCCTTTCCTCCTATTCCATACACCTGCAAATCTGCCACATTGCCCCCCTACCCACCCTATCATACCCCTTTTCCAAACCATAAATCCCACAAAACCTTTACCCTTATCCAAAATTGACCTATATTTTTTTGAAACACTTGGTCTAAAACCCCCTCCCTTTTTCCTAAACCCCTTTGTTATCTGCTTTTCCTGCTTTCTGTCTTACTTTAATTTTTTCAATAATAACTTTACCCACTTTACCGGAACTCAACAGACTTATTCCCTATAATTTTACTTTCTTTTGTCCCCCTTTTCCTTATACAAAGGAACAATACACCCCCTGCCAACCCCCGGGACCTTACCTCTTCCATACATTTATTAAATAATAGCACCAACCATCCAAAACTATATCCCCCCCTGCTTTTTTTTAATTTTTTATCTTTATTCCCCCAATCCCCCTGCCTTCCCCCCCTTTTATTCTCCCACTGCCTCACGAACCCTTTCCCCACACCCACAACTGGTTTTCCACACTCCTACAAGATGTTTTTCCCCCTTTCCCTTAAAACGAAATCACAGTTTCCCCCGTCTTCATCAACATTTAACAACCCCCAAAATATTCCCCCCCATCTTCCCCCTACCTCTAACTTTCCATTTTAAAAACTCTCCCCCCTATTTTTAAATGTCAAACCATTTGTTTTTATTTTCCCCAACTTATTATCAAAAAATAACTAGTGATTTGGGAATGTTATAAACCAACATTGTATACTTATATTATAACCATAAAATAAGCGTGTAATTAGAGAGTGTGTATTACATATAATAACATCAAGATATCTAAGACAAACTCAGCAGCTGTAATATGGGGTGCATAATAAAGATATCAAACTAAAACTTTAATAGCTGTTACCCCCTTTTTGTGCTCTTTATATATATTAATTATCCTAATTTACATATTATATACGATAAATACTTTAGTATTAAAGCTTATTAAAAATACAAGTATCATTTTCACTAGAAAAGCAACGTAATAGAAGCAGATGTAAATTAATGGAAATTGCTGCCATAAATCTCCTCCTGTAAAAAATATCACCGTTTAATTTGATAAAGGTTTTTATAAAGTAGGAAGGGGGAAGAAAATGTAATTATAGGTATGTGGAAGAGTGGATAGTAGAGTTGAGGAAGGTAGAGGAGAGCGGTGATGTGCCAGGTGTAACGGCCATATTGAGTATGTACTCACCTTTGTGGTTACAGGGTCGAGCAATCTCCTGGCTCCGCCTCCTCACTGGTCGCTACTAGGTCACTCTTCCTGCTCCATGAGCTTTATCATATCTCTTCTTGGGGGTGCCCCGTGGCCTGGTGGCTAAAGCTCTGGCCTCACACGGCGAGGGTCTAGGTTCGATTCCCACGAGGGTAAAAACATTGTTTCTTTACACCGGTTGTCTGTTTCCTATGAGTAAAATAGGCCCCGGTGGCCTGGTGCTAAAGCCCCCGCTTCACCCAGGGGGGTGCCCGGGTTCGATTCCCGGCGGGTGGGAACATTCGACGTGTTTCCTTACACCTGTTGTTATATTCACCTAGCAGAAAATAGGTACCGGGGTGTTAGTCGACTGGTGTGGGTCGCATCCTGGGGACAAGATTGAGGACCACAATGGAAATAAGACAGACAGTCCTCGATGACGCACTGACTTTCTTGGGTTATCCTGGTGGCTAACCCTCCGAGTTAAAAATCCGAAGAAAATCTTATCTCTCTTACCTGGGTGTTAGTGGACTAGTGTGGGTCGCATCCTGGGAAAAAACTGACCCAATTTGGGAAATGCTCAGCATAACAAGGGCTTCCTATATAGCAGTATGTCATTAATGTCAGCTATGGTCTGTATACCTTGTAGATGTAAAATAAAGATATTATTATTATTGTTATGTATGGATCCTGCCTCCACTTCCCAAACTATTCCACTTCCTGACAACTCTGTGACTGAAGAAATACTTCCTAACATCCCTGTGATTCATCTGAGTCTTCAACTTCCAACTGTGACCCCTTGTTGCTGTGTCCCATCTCTGGAACATTCTGTCTCTGTCCACCTTGTCTTCTTTTTATTATAATAATAATGTCCACTTTGTGGATTAATCTCAGTATTTTATGTCATTATCATAATCCTGAGAATGATGTACATAGCCTATATTAGGTCCTTAATTGATTATGCTGCTCCCATGTTGATATTAGCTCGAGAAAGTTCTCTCCGACCCTTGGAGTTAATGCAAAATGAAGCTCTCAGAATTATTCTTGGCTGTCCCAAATCTACAAAGGTTCTTAATATGAGGAAGGAGCTTGGTATTACTAGTATCAGTGATAGGATTGTTGAGATTAACACTGTACTTGGTATTAGATTGTTAAGAAATGAACCAGACACTGTCACAATGAATCTTACTAAATGTCTAAAGTAAATACTCACAGATCTAAATGGATTGTGAAAACATGCAATTACATTAAGTTTTACAACCTGCATGAATTGTATCACTGTAGGCAACAAGAGCATTTCACCCTCCATGGAAGATGTGTTCATTTAATATCACATACCTGCAAGTCCTCCCAAGAAGCTCATTGCTAGTAATCCCTTCCTTAAATCACTTGTTAAAGCAACTGCTCAAGAAGAAATTTATCGCCTAGCTGGTAGTAATAAGTTATCTCAAGTTATATACACTGATGGATCTAAACAGGAGTCTTCTGGCAGGGCTGCATCTGCTCTGGTTGCCACCTCCTAGTTAAGAACAATAATAATTTTTTTGAACTAGGCATAAGAATTAACAACTGGGCTCTACACTGCAAACTGAATTGTTTGCAATCCTTATGGCACTAAAGCAACTTATGACACTGAGCTTGACTCTATCATCATTACTGATTCTATGTCATCATTGAAGGCTCTTGACTCCTATAATGACTCTAACAGCATGCTCATTGGAGAAGCCAGGTATAGATACTCAAAATCCGGGACAAAGGAATTAAAGTACATTTGCTATGGATTCCGTCACACATTGGATTACTCCTTCATGATAAAGTTGATATGTTAGCCAAGAAGAGCACCCATAAGGAGAATGTAGAATATAACTTTGGTATATCTGTGTCTAGCATTAGGAGAGAAATAAATAATGAAAATGATAGCTATAGGAATGCAGTTAGAAGCCTGAGTAGATCTATAACCCACTATGATAACATGAATGTAGATAAGTATGTTTATGGAGCAACTTGCAATGTGAACAGACTGACTGATGTTTTAGTGGCCAGGCTTCGGCTTGGCTACAAGTACTTCTGGCAGTTTGGGAGATACACAGATGATGATCAAACTAAATGCAAATTATGTGATCAGGCATATGGTCACTGTCTTGAACACTATGTGCTGAATTGTCCACTTATTGAGGAATATAGAGATAGACAGTATAATAACCTATGTGACATGTCAAGATATCTTATTAGTGAAGGTAGGATACCACTTATTCTAAGCAAATTTCCTAAATTTGCTTGTAACAGATAAGTGAACTGTAGATATAAACCAAATTAATTTCCATGAACGTGCCTATCTGTGCTCATGATAATGCGAGCACAGATGGCATGTTTGTGGGCAACTTGCAATGTGAACAGACTGACTGATGTTGTAGTGGCCAGGCTTAGGCTTGCTACAGGTACTTCTGACAGTTTGGGAGACACAGATGATGATCAAACTAAATGCAAATTATGTGATCAGGCATATGGTCACTGTCTTGAACACTATGTGCTTAATTGTGCACTTATTGAGGAATATAGAGATAGACAATATAATAACCTATGTGACATGTCAAGATATCTTATTCATGAAATAAGATACCTGCTTGTAACAGATAATTGAAATGTAGATATAAACCCAAATGTACAATTGTTAACCCCTTTGGGGCCTAGTGCCTAGGCCTTTTGTGTATCCATATGCTCTTGCGCTACCGTCCACAGGATGGATATGGGGTGCACAATAAACTAGCCACTTCAGTGGCAAAATCTAATCCCTATCTCTCCTGTCCTCCAGTGCCGTCAGGTCGATTTCCCTTAACCTGTTCTCGTAGGACACCCCTTAGCTCCGGGACTAGTCTTGTTGCAAACCTGAGCACTTTCTCTAATTTCCTTACGTGCTTGGCTAGGTGTGGGTTCCAAACTGGTGCTGCATACTCCAATATTGGCCTAATGTACATGGTATACAGGGTCCTGAACGATTCCTTATTGAGATGTCGGAATGCTGTTCTTTGGTATGCTAGGCACCTGTATGCTGCAGCAGTTATTTGATTGATGTGCGCCTCAGATGTGCCCATTGTTATACTCTCCCCAAGCTCCTTTTCTTGAGTGAGGTTTGTAGTCTCTGGCCCCCGAGACTGTACTCCATCTGTGGTCTTCTATGCCTTTCCCCAATCTTCTATATATATATATATATATATATATATATATATATATATATATATATATATATATATATATATATATATATATATATATATATATATATATAATCATAAGGAAGTGCTAAACCCATAGGACAACACTGCAGTACACTTCACAACACTGCACTACACAACATTACACTACACAAACCATAAAGCACTGCACTACACAACACTACACACACAACACTGCACTACACAAAACAGCACTACACTACAATGCACAAACACACTACACTACAATGCACAAACCCCAAAACTATACAGCACTACAAACAAACACCATTACACAGCATTACCAACAAACCCCTGGCTGTTTTAAGAGGATGGACAGGCACCTAAAATCGGTCCTGACCAGCCGGGTTTTTGCTTTGGGCTGCGGGGCCAGCAGTAACAGCCTGGTTTATCAGGGCCCCGATCTAACATGAGGCTTGGTCACAGACTGGGGGTAGGGGGGTTACCCCCAAATTCCGGTAAACCCGGTAAAACACAATGCACAACACAACACTACACTACAGTGCACAACACTCACAGCACAACAACACTACACTAAAAACACTGCTCTACACAACACGCTCTACACAACACTGCTCACACAACACTGCACTACACTACACGCATTCCCACACACTACACAACACAACACTACACTAAATGAACAAAAAAACACTACACTCACAACCTACACAACACTACAGAAGCTGAGTCTCGACCCCTGCAACAACAATTAGGTAGTCTTTATAACAAAATTCAAATTCAAATTCAAATTCTATATTTCTAGTAAACAAAATGGGGTGTATTATAATTATACATTTTATGAAGTAGATATTACAAGATGGTCAATAATATGCCTAGGTATGCCTAGGTTTTCAGGGTCTTATGATAGGTCTTACTCAATAGCGACACAATGATTATACAGATAGTAAGGTTAGGTAATTGTAGTAATTAACTAGGTTTAAAAAATTGAGGTACGGGAATTTAAACATTTAAGAATTTAACAATTATTTTAAGAATTTAACAATGTTTATATATTAATGGTAAAGGGATGTATTGGCATAATACTTTTCTATATTGGAGTGTCTTAGGCAAACATGACTAGCTTAAGAATTATGAAGCAATAGTTTAAAAATTTTTGTTAGCCCCGTAAATTTAAGGGGGAATCACAGATATAAATAATGTATTTTGTGGGGATATGTGCAAGATAAAGTAGTTTTCATGTGGTTAGCTACCGGTTGGGTGAAGGGAGATAAGATGTTTTTTAACGGTGCTTTTGAAAATGGAGTTGTGTCTGAGTTCAGAGTTTTCAGGCAGGATGTTCCAGATTTTAGGCCCTTTTATGGCACTGAATTTTTGTATAGATTTATGGCCTGAAGAGATGTTTATGTCTGGTATTATGTCTATGGGTCCTGTAAAACTGTCAAAAAGTGTTTTAACTCAGGGTTAAAGTTGGAATTTATGGTTCTATAAATGTAGATAGCAGAGTAGTAAGTATGGATGTTCTGAACAGTGAGTAGGTTTAGGTCTTTGAAGAGTGGGGGAGGAGGTGTGCTGCCTAGCGTTGGATTGTGTGATAATTCTTACTGCGGCTTTTTGTTGGGTTATTTGGCTTTAGGTGGGTAATTGCTGTTGATCCCTATGCACAAATGGCATATGTGAGGTAGGGATAGATGAGTGAGTAGTATAGTGTGAGTAGGGCTGATTGTGGTACATAATTCCGTATCTTAGAGAGGATCCCCACAGTTTTGGACACTTTCTTTGTTATGTGTTGGATATGGGTGCTGAATTTCAGGCTGCTGTCAAGGTGAAGGCCCAGGAACTTGCCCTCGTTATGTCTAGCAATAGGTGTAGTGTTGATCTTAATGTTTAATTGTGGATAACCTGCTCTGTTGCCAAACATAATATAGGTCTTATCAGTGTTGAGTGTAAGTTTATTGGCTGTCATCCATGTTGATATTTTTATTAATTCGTCGTTAACAATGGTATTAAGCGTGGCAAGGTTTGTGTGGGAGATGACATAAGTTGTGTCGTCAGCAAAGAGTATTGGTTTCAGGTGTTGTGATACATTGGGAAGATCATTGATGTATAAGAGGAAGAGCAGGGGACCAAGGACACTTCCCTGCGGTACTCAAAGTAACACAACAAGACTCAGATAACACTGAAGGTATCATACGAACACAGAAGGTAACACTGGAGTGAGAATTGTAACACAACAGGAAACACTGCATGGTAATGTCACAACACTGCAGGTGAGAATGAAACAAACCACAACACAGCAGACAACATAACATATGAGACAACACAATAATACAGCAGACAACACAAGAGCAAAACAAGCAACACAACAGATAGCACAAAAACAGAGAAAATGCAACAACTCAGCAAACATAAAAACGCAACAGGCAACACAGCAGGAATCACCACAACCGGGTTTACCTGGAGAGAGTTCCCGGGGGCAACGCCCCCGCGGCTCGGTCTGTGACTAGGCCTCATGGTGGATCAGGGCCTGATCAACCAGGCTGTTACTGCTGGCCGCACGCAGTTCAACGTACGAACCACAGCCTGGCTGGTCAGATACCGATTTTAGGCGCCTGTCCAGTGCCTTCTTGAAGACAGCCAGGGGTCTGTTTGGGAATCCCCTTATGTATGCTGGGAAGCAGTTGAACAGTCTTGGGCCCCCGGGCACTTATGGTGTTGTCTATCAGTGTACTCGTGGCGCCTGCTTTCATCGGGGGGAAAGTTGCATCTCCGCCCAGTCTTTTGCT